>NNCF01130152.1:66762-83392 GCA_002313205.1 Laupala kohalensis | reverse complement strand
TAATTTAGTTATGTCTAAATAATAATACAATCATGAAACTAACATAGAATGAGCAAATAATTTACCTACAGGATGGGGAAATGAAACCTGAACACGTAAACCCCGAGCATAACCCGAACGTAAATTTTCCTCCAGTCCTCTCTCAATGACAGAATGCTCCTCCATCGTGGACACCACTCTGCCAGATGCGAGACAGACGATCAAGTGCAGTCAGGCGTCGTAGCACGTGCGTAGTTGAAGCTGATGTAGGAGGACCAAGGGACGTGGCGAGAGGTGTGAGGATTGTGTGGCGCTTGGAAGCGGAAGGGCGAGGATCGCCGATTACTTCGCTGAGGATAATGCGAGGACGCACACACTCGCTTCGGACCGAGTAGACGGAGACGAGAAGGGTTGGGAAAGTGATGGTACCATGCAAGTCTCCATCATGTGGTTACTCTCCCCTTGGAAACAGAGTGAGATAGAGAAATAGAGAGGGATTAGCTAAACCGCACTGAGGGACAGCTAACCCGTGACTCTTGTTCGTCAAGAGCAGTGATGGGGAAGGAGAGTGGTTAGCGAGCGTCATGCGGTGTACACCGGGAGGCAGCGGGTTACATCGCAGATTGGGACTTCCCCGAAAGATTCATGTCAGGCTGCACTTGACGGGTTTTGTTCACGTGTCTGCCTCATGGTCATGAATTAATCTCCACCACCAATCGACCATCAGTTCATGAACTTCCTTAGGAGATCTATAATATGAAAGGACTTTTCGACCGGGAAGGGTTAGATTTTCTTGGGCGAGAGGGTTTTTTGTATGTGACAGAGTTTCAATGTGGCTGAGCGTTGTTTCACCTCAGGCATCTATAATAATGAAATAGTAACTCCTTTTTCCTTTCTCCAATATCAATATATTACATATGAGAATAATTAAATCTTGATTTTTTTCCTTTACTGTTTTTCAATGAGATTCTAAGTATAACCCTCCAAGTTAACATGTTCTTTACGAAACACGATTTGACATTTATATCTATTACAAGTATTTTCAATTCACGCCTTAAAATTAACGCAAAAATAAAGAAATTTGTAATGATTTTATTTTTGAGAAAAATTGTTTACGAAATTCAGGAGAACTGGCAACTTCGTTTCTCACCATTCCTAAATTCTCGAACAGCTTCATTCTTTTAAAGTACATCCCATCTTCGGAACGACAGTGTCAAACATCGTCCCAGAAATGATGTCATCCAACACGACACCTCCGCCACAGCAGCCATTTTTGTTTCGACATCCACGTTCCCTGAGACGACGAAGAAAAAGTAACCCGGGAATACGAGGCAGGGGATTAAGTGACGCGCGGGGCGTTGCTAACACTGAGCGACGTTTTGACGAAGCGATCAGTGTCGGACTGCCGTCACGACACCTCGCATGCCGCTCGTCTTCTTTCGTTTCTCCGTGTTGCCCGACGTGGCTCCCCCGGACTTCTTTGCTGGCGCGACCGACGCGACGGCTCGAGCGCCTCATTTGTTTACAAAATCTGCGCAACGTCGGCGCCGCGCGTGCCTCGTTGAGCCCCGCCCCGCGTGTCCCTAGAAGACGTTTTCTGAACGTCTGCACGAAGCCTCGACGTCCGTGAGGGAGAAGAAGGATCTCTGCTATTGAAAGGGGAAGGAGGATCTCCACCCTTTGAGCTAAGGCCTCAGCTGCAGTTACTTTACCTCGCGTAACCTCTTCCCTGTCGTTTTGGTTTGAAGTATTGGGTTAAGGTTAGCTGTATAATACTGCGGAGATTATAGTGACCAATACTGAATATGACGTGACTCGGTTTTGCACTTGAAATGGCACGAAACTCTTCTTCAGGAGGTTTTAGACTGAAAAGACGAATTCTGTATCTCAATCGTCATTTAGTGTTAGAAAGATCCACTATTTGTACTTTCAATTTTCTAGAGAGCACATGCATGTCCAGATCACGATCTCTCTTCCCAAGTATATTCGATTGTAAATTATTAAAAATATTATTTAACTACGATATTGACCTTAGAAATGAAAATATCGTTTAATGAGAATGTAGTTTTTCTTGTTTTCCTATAACCTATTTCAAACAGAAGTCCAGGAGACGCCTCCACGCAAGAGTAATTGTGGAATAACTAGCATGTCACAACTCTCCTTAAGATAATAATCGAATAATTTGTGAGTAAAACGAGCATATTAATCGTACCTCGGCATAAAGAGAGTCCATAAAAATCAGTGAGTTCACTGCAGCCGAATGAAATTACTCCCATGAACTAAACACACTCATCTCCCGTCAACGACACCTCAGCCATGTCGTCGTAAGTGGCGTGTCGTGTCCCCACACCATTTACCCGAGCGTTCGCCGCTGGACCCAATCTGCGTCCACCATCACCCTTCGCTGAACATACGCGTGATCCAAGGTCGTGCTGGGGGCGTGCGAACTTATCCTGCTCTTCCGTGCTTGTTGGGCGCTCACGAGATGGCACGCGTGCGCATACAACGTTGATGGCGCGTGCGTGTTGGATAGTTCGAGCTTCCACGCGTCTGCATGCGTGATTGCATGATGGTCTTATGAGTCTATGGCAAAGAATGAACGTAATTAATGGTTCATCCCCGCAAACAGTGTTCATGAGAGGAATAGTCTGCTTGGTATAAATTGAAATACACCAACGTATTCATATTATAGTCCTCGTGGGGAAAGAATGGTAACGAGAAATAACCATTGGAGGAAAGTGCGGTGTTGCCATGTCTGCTGCGGGGGACAGTCTAGCAAAGTACCCATTCTAGACGGTATGCTAGGGCACCCAGACAAAGGCTGCTATATCAGGAGGAAAAGCTAACGTCAAGCGGCTTCCTCGCGGCCAAAGGTTAAATATCAAGACCAATATCCGTCCCAGTCGGCTACCAAGTATTGCCGGTTCTCCGAATCGGCTGATGTAGGCCGCAGCACCCAAACGTAAACCCTCTCAAATTCCGCCGACTTCAGTAAAATGCCCCTCCTATTGGCTGATGGACTTTCACGTAGTCTTTAGGCTCCTCCCTCATTACTTTTCTTTCACCGCGAGTACTGTACAAGCACAGATTTGGACTACAGAGATGATAAATCTGTTACTGCCTTTAGAATTGATAAGGTCGTCCCTTGCTTGCATCCGGAAAGTAAATTTGCGTATTGTCCTCCAAGTGGTTTATGCAATTTTTAACTTTTTTAAACAATGGATTACTTATAGTTTCAGCATACTTACCCGGTTGATAAAGAGCCTCTATTATCAATGAGTTTTTCGGAGAAATTCGGGGTCCTCGCCAAGACCAATTGTTGGGCATGTCGGTTGGTTATAAATTTGCTTGCTCGAACAAATACATGTATTTTTCCCTTGTACAATTTAATTGAAAAGAAGCCTCAAAATTTTAGTGGTTTTTTTGTTGTTAATATTTTCTTTTCTATAGCCACTATTAAAGGAGTTTCCGTTGAAAAGAATCGAATTAATGTGAAATAAGCTCTAAACGACTAATTATAAATAGAATTTCCTTTCCCTCCTTTTGATTGGTCTTGATTGATGTGTCACTTGATACTGATCTTAATTGGTAATTCTATTTTTATCCTCAAGAAAGTATTTTTATTACATTCCCGTGAATAGTTAGGGGCACGAAATGACTTCAGTCGTATAGGTTACATTGAAAAGAATTCTATGGCTCAGAAAGCAAATATGGGAGCGGAATGAGATTGGATAAAAAACGAAGTAGTGTGCATTAAATCATATTCACGATGTAATCTTTTTTTCCGAAATGTAAAATGAAGTAATGTGACTCCTCTGTCCGATGAACGACTCTACATTCGAAGGTGATTCGTTCGCAGATGAGGTTTCTAAAGAAGCCGTCGCAGCGCTCGTGTCGCTCCTCGTGATCCTGATTCACGACTCTCATTCCCATATTCCATTCACCTAGACAGCAGCCCTCCAAAAAATCCGTAACCTACGCCGCGGAACGCGGGGGATTACGGGGGAAATAAGGCACCGTCCGCAGGGCGCCATCACGCAACCGCTCTTCCACCCCCCGAGTTTTATTTCCTGCCCTATCTTCCGTGCAGCACTCGTCTCCATTTGCAATCCAAGAGTTCTTCTGTAGAGGATAGCGCTATTCGAGGTTTGATTTTCTGCTCTCAGTTAATTCGAAAGTTTTTGCGGAGAGGTTTGATTTTGGGGAGTTTTAGAGAGTTTCAAATCGAAATGACTGAGCGAGGATGTGTTAAAATATGGTAACTCCTCATACATCCTCCAAAATGAAAAATTATTTGAAAAACCTCTGAAAAAATCATATTTTAAGTCAATTTTAGCCTATCCTTAATACCAAGGATTCTCGAGTTTAAGTGGCGTGGTAGGGGATTATGATATTTATATTGGATATCTGCAATCTTATTTCGTAAACACTCTTGCAACAAACCTGTATTATGCAAAGGCATACTTGTTTGTTTGTTTTTTCAGCGGGGGGTCGACGTTTTCAAGGGTGTATAAGATAAATCTCATCTGTGAACTTGTGCGGGAACGTGACGTAGACCCCTGAATAAGTTACCAGAGCTAGGGGAGCTCGTCACATCATTTCTCAACCGATGTCGACTGCTCGCGGTTATTTGGCGAAAGTCAGAAGTAGCGGTTATAAAGGTGCACCTACTTTGTTGTATTACTAACACCTTAGAAAGAATGGCAGTCATGACTCTTATTTTTATTTCTTCAATTTAATTTTGTTTTTTCGTGTAGTGAGAGGGAGCAGGTACCCCTCCCTACTCCCTCGCATCAGGTTACCCAGAGAAATAAGTACTTTACCAAAAGCAGAAGGAGTATGAGTGATAACGAGTAAGATGGAATACTAATCGCGTAATAACGAATCCTATTCAAGAGATTCGAACGGAATAAGAAATAATCGCCACACTCGTTCACGATGCGCTCATTATATTCCACTTGGTGGCACCTTTGTGCGCTTGAGCGGGGCGCTCACGATAAAAGTGGGGAGGGGGCGAGCGTCCGAGGGCTGGTCACGCGTGATGGTGATCACGAGCGCATCAGTGTGTCGGTGCAAGAGAGCAGCGTGAGTCAGCTTGAGGCGCGTTCGCGCCGCTGACACTCAAACGCGCCTTAAAGCGGTGGAGATATCAAGGAATACATTGAAGATGAAATGGTGGCCTCAGAACGACGATGATATGTTGGGAAGAATGACTTTGTCGGGTCTTTACAAAGAAGTAATTCTTTTTCAGTTACATGTGTTACAACAAGGAGGCTCCACGTAGATTTTTTTTAAAAATTGACTCACGAACTGGTGGACTCTGAGTATGATTATATGGTAGAATTTGTCGTACGAGTACGTTTTCACTTGAAGAATTCCTTAATTCGAGTATGTTTTCATTCGGAATAATTAATTAATTATTAATGTTTCTCTGAAAATCTTTTCTGTGATCCATGACATAAAATGATCTGAGATAACTATCAAGTGAATCCGTTGTATTAAGAAAGGACAATTGTTATTTTCGAATTTCTAAATTTTTTGTAGAAATATTACCTCTAATTGATGGATTTCATCAACTTTTAATCATCGAATGCCGCCGAAATTTTAAACCTTGTTCTTTTCCTAAAAAAACGAATGGCATTTTAAAGACCCGTAAAATATCTTTCCGATCACTCAGTGATCTCTCTTTCATCTAACGACCCAAAAAATTACAAGGGAAGTGGAAGTATTTTACTTCATTTTTCGGACCCCCAAACAATCAACATCTAAAAATTTCAGTTGTTGAACGACAAGTGTGAATATTGGGACAAAAACCGATCGCTTTCATTGTTTCCGAAGAGCGTAACAATGAGGAATGATAAGGCGTCAGAGCACGTCCAGGCTTCTCGCTTTTCATCTTGTGCGCAACACAAAAACCGCAGCTAATTCCATGGGTTCGTTCCGGAGAAGGGAGGCAAAAAGCTTCTACTACGAGCCGCTTCCACTGGGGGTCGATCGGCCGGTAGTCCGGACGCAGAAGCGGTTTTTCAGTGGACGAATCGGAAGGCAAAAGCTCGGTATCGCACGGAGCAGTGGTGCCTATCATCACAATGCCTTTTTCCTCTCAATTCCCTTTCCACCGTCCCGAAATTAAAAACAGGAGAAATGAATTCTCTCAAATTTAAATGAATGAAAGTTCTTCATATATTTCACTTCCTATCACTTCATGTTTGCTGTGCTGCCATTATTACATCATAACAGTTCAATACCATATATTGATAATAATTATACCGACATAAATATAAATGACATTTGTGGCGTAGTGGTAGCGGTTTCGACTCCAAGACATTACTCACGGGACCCGATTCCCCACTCGCCTGAATTTGATAACTTTTTCTGCTGGGGTTTCCCTCACCTTCTTCGGACCAATTCGCAGCATCTTGACATCTCTCCTTTCCAATTTCTTCATCCAAGTCATGTGATTCTGTGGAAAAGTAGGCCACATCAATAAATATGTCACAAAATAAACATAAAGTATAATATAAAATGGCATATTAAATGAGCATAGCTTGGCGTGTAATGTTTAAACAATCTCAAAATGTGTGTGGAGGAGGGAGGATAGGTTCTTGTTAGAAAGATTCATTCTCAGACGTCATTGACTCTTCACCTAGGAGTTAGTAAACGCAAGCACTTCTTCCCCCACCCCTTTCCCGATCCGCAACAATCGACGAACACGCTGAAACCACGTGACACTTAACGCCTGAGTAGCGCGAGGCGCAGCGACGTTCGTTGCACCTAATCAAGCTTTGAGTCGCACTTCCCTTTGTGGAAAGCGCGTCTCCGCCCTTTGTGTGGAAGAGCGCGGGTTCGACTTCAACCCCGAAGGAAGGAGGTGTTCCGCGAAATGGGGTGGAGGAGAAGAGGCAACAGCTGTGGCTGACGCCGAAGCGACGCGTCGCTTTTGTGCCGGCGGGTGCGGCGCGGCGCGGCGCTAGATTTCGGCAGCTTGCTCCTCTCTGTACTGTAATTACTGAACCTCTGACTCGTGGCTGGAACGAACAACTTTCGAGAAAGCGTGCATTTCTACGACGAAGTTAAACGCGTGGGATAAAATGGGGGCGTAAATGAGTTATTAGGTTCATCTCGTATCCATCATTCCATTCATAAAATACTTACCTAAAATAAAAATTCTTATAATTTTATAAACGGAATCAAAACGGATTCTGTCGCAAAGTTTGAATGCAGAAATATTTTAGGAAGTGTGGCACATATATGTTACTGAAATATTTTGGAACAAGTACTTGATTTATGTAAATATTGTTACAAATACTTTCATTTACAATTAGATATATAGTTACTCTTTTGTATTCGCTTTCTGCTACGAGATATGTATTGGACCAAATTTATATTAATATAAAAATTTGTGTAAAAAAAGGAATTCGATTTCAAAATTACGATAAGTGATTCACATCTCCCTCAACTAGAACACGAAATTACTGTATATTAATATCCATGTATCATCCATCTAACATTCTATCAGACTCTATACTTCCTTCAGCTAGTGTTGATCAGATCTCACCGTTTTCGGATAAATATTGTGGGAGCGGATCCGAGATTCTATCATAAGGTGGTGGATCAGATATCCGGTTATGGAGAGTATTGGCATTTTGTGATTTTGTATGAATATTTTTTGTTACGCAGTGCTGACGACATAATTTATATTTTTCCATAATATAAAAAAACAAGTTTTCACTCATTTTTTCGGGGGGTGGGAAAAGGGGAGGAAAACTTGAACCCAAAAACCATCCCTGCTTAATCCACTTTTGGACCCCATTATCTTCATCTCCGTCGCTCTCTCCTACACATGCCTTGGTCCTCATATCAGTCACCCTCAATGCGTCCTGTTATCAGCAGAAGCACACTATTTTTTTCCATCTTCAAGCAAACACTATACTCATTCTACCATTCTCATTGCTTGTGTTTTCAGAGAGAGAGGTCGAAGACCGTACTTTTGCAGGGCTAACCGCACAGCCAATGAGACGTCCTCCCAAAGGGCAAAGGGCTGCAGGAGCTTTCGCATTGTGCTTAAAGGAGTTGAATGGCCGTGCTGTGGAAAATCGAGAAATACATCGTAATAACGCGACGATGCTTTTCATCCCTCGGGGTGAGAAATGCGGCGTAAATATCAGTTAGTGGTATTTGTGGCTCCTGTGTGAGAGAATGCGTATGAAATATATCGGCGGGGAATCGAGCTTCATTGTGTATTTTACAGATCATTCCGAGTTTATCTTCGAATTTATCGAGACAAAGCGCAATAAACTATTTTTAGTCTCGGCTCTTCGCAATATATCTTAAAAGCTATCTTGTTGTATTACCAGTTCATTCTCTTTCAGTATTTTTTTTTTCATGTATGTTACGTTACGATTTAGTTTTATGAGTCGTGATTATAGTTATTTCATTCAATTTTACCATGTTCATTACTTTAATGTCTTAATGTGAATATTACTGGTTTGAGATACTGAAGGTTGATTTTGCATTTTTATATGTTCATGAATGTGCATCTACCATTCCAATCGGACCCAGAAAGCATTGTCTAAAGTAACTCTGATTAAAAAAAAAAATTAAATGAATATTGAGAGCATATCCTTCGCCTCTACTTGATAAAAACTTATTCTTCTTTTTCATAATTCATTGCGCTTGAGATGAATGACAAATATCAAGTTTTGTACAAATCGAAGTTGACGGAAAAATGGGAATCGAAATCGTTTGGTTGCGAAACTACCCGTGTCTGTCCTGTTGCTTGCACCCCCCCCCTCCCCATCAACGTCACGAACTATTGCCACACGATCGCCGCGATATCTTCAGAGTGACGACGTATGCAACAGAGAACGAGAGGGAAAATGCGTAGAAAAAGGACGTGAATTTGGGACTCGTGTGAGCCACGCTTCCCGAAGGAGCCCATCCTTCGCAGGGCTTCCGCTAGGCCAAAGGGCTATCCTTCCACCCTAAACTCCCCTTCACCCTTTTCCATTCCACCCCCGCGGATGAAAAGATTCGCCGACGCGGCGGTGGCTCAGACGTCCCACTGCCGCCCTTCTGTGTACGTCATCAGGAAGACGTGCCTTGAATAACGCTGCCGTCATTTTCGTCCCTAGACGAAACGAGACGCCGCGCCGCTGAAACGCGAGGCTTCGCGAGGCTAGGGTTAAGGGAAGGTACTCCTGCAGGAATAGTGAGGCGGAGAGTGGGTGGGTGCAGTGCAGGTCAGTGGTGAAGATGTTACTAGTCCCGTGCAAGAGTAGAGAGATACGAAAGAAGAAGAGACATACGAAAGAACGTAAGATGGCGGCGGAAAATGGCGGAAACAGACGTAATAAAGTTAATCGAGGCTTCGGTAAAGTAAAAGTAGAAAGAAGAGGAAAGATGGAAATTTTTGGTACAAAGTTTGAAGCTTATGTTGGAAAAAGAAATGTTAATTACAACACACATACAAAATTACATAGCGCATATTAGCATTTCACACTCATCTGAATGTACGTTTCAAGTTGAATATAAAATCCCTGCGTGTCATTCCTACCAAATCACTCTTAATCCTCCTTGATAAAATAAGTGGTTAAATTATAGTGCTTATGAACGCGATGCCATCGAACAAAGCCGAAGCTGCTTGAGAAAGAGGAGCAACGTGGATAAACGACTGCAATTGCAGCGGTAGCTCCTACGAGGATAGAAAGTCGAAAACTGGACACGCGTTGTATTTTGCGACGCTATGCGACACGTACACATCAGTCCCCGACGGACCTTCCATTCAAACTTGTTCCGAAAGGACGGGATCAAATGTGTTCAAATTGCGTTAGGGAGTCGCATTGACGTTCGCTTCACGAAAGAAATACGAATTACTGCCGCATTCAGAACGTCAATGCGGGGGAAATGGCGAAAGTGGAGTGAATGTGAATTATAGGACTTGCTTGATAAATCTCAATTTATTGCAATTTTCTGTCTTTGCTTGACGAATGTTTTCATTTGGGCATCGACGCAACAACGTTTTCTTTTCACCCCCGGAACATGCGCATTGCTGACGAAAAGTTAATGAATAAGTCCTGGAATTTGAGTTTTTGATCAATGATTAAACAAGATATTCATTTGTAAATTAACTTCGTCTCAGGATATGAAGTTGTAAACACGTGTTATTTATGACGAACACGCGAATGACCCGTGCACACAACATTTTTATTTGTGTTAGTGATAATATTGTGTAGAAATGTTGATTTAGAGGAAAGAAGTACATTTTAATGTTATATATTTATACATTACGTTTAGTAGAGCTCATGTCATCTGTCTTCATGCTCAACCGAGTAGCAATAAACTTTCCAGTGTCTGCCCACGGACTATACACAGAAGAAAAAGCAAAGTTAGCAATGTCAGTCCTCTTGTTTTCGAGAAAAAACACATCATACCTCGTCCTAATCTCAATCTACTCTTCAAGTCTATTCATCNCCCCCCCCCCCCACACACACAAAATTCCTATTTCCTCACTTTGTCTCCGATTCCGGTTAAATCGTGACAGTGCTTCGTTCCCACATATGCACCTACTCTTTCCCGTTGTAACTCTTGTTTTTCACCGAACCCCGACCCTTCTCTGCTGGCAATCACGCCCTACCCTCCACTGATCCTATCGCTGCCACCATTTCCAACGTATTTCCTGCGATCGCAACAGAACCACGATGCCACATATCGCGGTACACCATCAATTTTCGAACAAAAAAAATAGAATGGACGGAGAGGTCATGTGATGTGGTTAGTCAAAATCCCCAACCCCCACTCATTCCTTCCAAACTTACGTCGATTTTACATGTTTACAAAGACTTGCGTATCAGAAGCGATAGCTGAGGAAGAAATTTTGCGGTGCTATTATGTAAAAGAATAGTATCCACTAAAGAATCTACTAAAGAGACGAGCTACATGATTCCATTAGACAATGGCGAAATCTTATGTAAACAGGGATGATGTTAAGTAACAATAGATATTGAACCTTGCGGAACACCAATGCTGGACTGTGTTGGTTCAGAAAGGAACTTTTCCAATGATCCAAGGAAATGTATATTTCTATGATCCACTCACTAGACCCTATCTTCAAGATGAGTCGCGCTGATATGTTAATATAGCGTACCATCTTAAAATTATTTCGTGCTCGATAAAGACGAATGCTGTTAAAAGGAAATGTACGAAGCAAAATATATATCCAAATGCTGTGTATGTCCCCATCATATTCCCATGGAGTGCTGACGTCAGAGGTCAAAGGAAGGTTCGAGGTGTGTGTAGGGAGAGTAGATGCACGCCACGACGCGTCACCGTACCGCGTGACCGGAAAGAACGTCGGACGCATCGACCGCGGGTGGCGCGTCGCGACGCGCCGTGCGTGCTAAGGGCATGAGTGTCTCCGCAGTGGCGACGCCCGCACGGCGGCGTCCGATCGCTACACGACGATGCACTGAACACGCGACGGTGTAGATCAGACATTTGGTGTGATTTCAATGCATGCTACACTTTAATTCTTACGTTTACGCTTACTTGGCGAGGTATACAGATATGGAATGTTGAATGACCTCATTTCAGTCACTTCATCCATCTTAGTTTTCTTCTGTCAAATTTTGCTGTTCCAATAATTTTTTTGACCCGAGTTGACGCAGGTCTACGGTATCACCGTTTGAAACGGGTCTTGTTGAATTGGGTTATTCCATATGCATCAGAGGTGTACCATTTTCCATGTTCACTATCTTATTTTCAATAAATTACCTTATGAATATATTCTGGGTACGTTTCATAAATATTGGTTTTTAAGAAAGTTAAAATTTGTCATCGATTGTCGAAATATTTTTTTCATATTATTAGAAGGTATCAGCAAGTTAACATTATGAAAAAGAAAATAGCGAAATGATTTAATCCCATAAAACATTTCAGGATCCCTTTGGGGTAAACCAAATTACCAGTAAAAACGATTCGTATTCCAAACCAAACTATAACACGTTCCAGATTCACCATATCTGTTGTAGTCGAGAATTATCATATTGTGTCCATGCAATACAACGGAAACAGTACGCAAATTTGTTTGCTTTTCATCATTTACACAGCGTGTGTTGACGAGATTTACCAGTACATCTGTTTTGACATATCGGAAACCTAATGTGATGCCCATAACAGTGTTCTTTGTTGGACAGTATGTTCAGTTGATAATATCTCATTAGATCTAATGGATACCAAATTAATCACGCTAACGTGAAAATTTGTTAAAATAACTCGAGTTCGTAGTAGATGAAGTGGATGAACGCAGCAGATTAACGTGGAAGAAAGACGGTACAGTCCACGATTCCATTAATAACGCATTCCTGCGATCGAATACATCTCGTCACCGGTATTTAATGTGCGCTAAATCTGCAGAGAAAATGTTGACGTACGAGAGTTGAGTCTCTGGATGACTGTGATTTACTGTCGGGGAAAATTGTACCAGGCGCTCGTTTTTTTTATCTGATGCGAAACACAGTTTATGAACAGTATAATTACGAAATGCAAAGGAAGCTGTTTAATGTTGATATTTTTTATTAAAGGCAAAGAAATATATTATGTACTCTTTTGTTATACTTCAGGTAACTTCCTTTCCCCCCCCCCCAAACGTATCGTTTTATAAAGGTTGTGAAGTCTGAATATTGAGGGGACGAAATATAATTCATTTGAAGCGTGTATCACGTATTGAACACGAAGATATAACTTTATATTCAATAGGAAGCATGATTCTAAAAAGCATTCACATTAAAACGTACATTTCCGGTGCTCACAAAACTCTACACCGACATCCATTTTATCGTAAAGAATTCCAATTCCATCCACTCAAATTACCACTATTTCCGTCACGTGTCGTCAAAAATACAATATTATCCGTCAACATCACAAATCACAATATTCCACTCCATCTTGTGTGCGCATCTCCACAAAAAAACCTAACGGAGAAAGCAATCCGGGCTGAATACTAACAAGATTCGGAGAATACACGAGACAGCTTCGACTCAGGAGAAAACAAGTGAAGGATAAACCGCGCTCCGCTCTGGTTCCCCAGGGATGCCAACTGTTCCCGCGCATCAACCGAACAATTACTCTGGCGCTCGCGACAGAGGAGGAGCTCCGCATGGGCGTACCGATTGGCGACGTCATTAGGGACAGCGATTGGAGACTAAGGGATGGTGATGGAGTGGGGGGATGGGGCGGATGAAATGGCAAGGAGACGCTGCCGAAAATTTTCATTGAGCGACACAAGAGCTTTTTACGAGTGGATGGAGAAATAATGATTTTTAACGACGCGCAGAATACTAGAGCACGGTGAAAAAAAGGAACTCAAAAATGTTCATCATATCCGATGGATGTCGGATTTTAGAGTGTTTTGACTCTGATTTATCCCGGTCATATGGCGATCATGCAAAATAAGGTAATGTGATCAAGTAATACATTTTAAGAATCAAATTATTAGTTAGTGCACTGTACCTAATGAAAAATATTGAAGTGTTTTTGTTCCTGTAATATGTAACTAAGAAAACTAGGGACTTAGAAAATTGGTTGAATCCATATGAGATGACGATGAAGGTCTAATACACAACTTTTCTTGTTCTGAGAGTTTTCAAGTAATGCTTGTGCGTGTTTGGTACGAAACTTACTTGTAGATGTTTGGGTGATCGGTTAGTAGACTACTGGGACAATGAAAAGTGTATATATATATATATATATATATATATATATATNTATATGTGTGTGTGTGTGTGTGTAGAACTATTCAACATGCTAACTAAAATGTAATTTCCAAAACAAAAAGTACCTCACCTGGAAGTTCACGAAATTATATCACCAACATGTTTATTAGTAAAGATTTTAATCACGGAAAATTTGTAAAGGAGCGGAATTTGTGGAAGCTTAAATCGATATGTCGATGAAAACCTATTTGGAAGATTGAGACCTGAAGTATACCGAAGTGGAAGTGTAATTTGAAAAAATAAATTTGATTTTCCGTCGGAAAAACGTAAAGATTATTTCGAACAAAACCTTTTCAGAGTAAATTCATTACACAGTACGTCATTGCTTGCTAAAGTATTAATTCAACACAGCCTTGGAACTCCTGTAAACAACATTAAACCAACTGGTGACGTTTAGCTTCAGAGACATGCTGGACTGTGAAACGATTCCATTGAATCCAGCAAACCCCCTTTGCGCGACATGCAAATAAATGTTTACTAGCAAACAATAACAGAGAACGACGTATAACAGAAACCATGAAGCAACAAAAGCAGCCGGACACAAACGAAAAACAGTAATTACGTCCCCGTCACACCGTATCAACACACAACATCCACGACGATGACCAGTTAATATCATGACCAGTTCCATCGCAAATGAGATATTGCCGCTGTTATCGCCATCTGTGCATGACGGAGCGTCGCGCGCCTTCATTAAATGCTCTCATTAAATAGAGTGCGTCAGTAGAAGAGTTGAAAGAAGAACCAAAGTGTGAAGAGAGATTTGGTGGAACGACGTCCTCGCTCTGTCGGTAGGTCACGACCAGTCGACAACGTCTTCGCTAACACCGACGCATTCTCACGTCTCCATCCGTCTCTCATGAGGACCGTCTTCATTCCATAGGAACGCAGGAAAGTAGGGGAGACAAAGAATAATCGTGGAGGAGAACAGGGGGTAATAGTTCCCCTCCGTGGTATTTCAGTTTCGGAAATTGAGGTTATTTCCAAAAATATTACTTTTATTCGTCACCAACACTTGTTAGGGCGTCATTCAATAAATTAATACTTCCTGATGGGTCATATCATCACACAAAATTTATGTTTCTTAACCACCCCACCACTATTGTAATTCGTGCACCCGATATCTGAACCTGTTTACGAATATGAATGAATGTTTCAAGTTGGGGAGTGTGTGAAACAGCTTTATGTTCAATAATTAGTAGAAGTAAAATTAATTAAGAAATTAATATTTATTTATTTCAAACTTCGACATAATTTTCGGATCCCGTCTCGGACCGATCGACCTCTGCGTGAAATTAATAAATCTGTTACTAATTGTAATAATAAATTGTGCACCCGAAATACAAAACTTACGTGCTCAGTAGTAAAAAAACAGTAGTTAATTATTAGAGGGGGGGGGCGAGGCGAAAGAAGTGTCCAGTTTCGCTCGAAGTTTGTTTAAAATGTTTAGCCCAACTTACCCAAATCGATAATTTTATAGCTGGTGTTGTTTTTATCAGTTTAGCTCAAGTATGGTGAAAAGTGGTCTTAAATGTTTGTATGAGGTTTGTTTTCGGAAAATCATAGACATCATATTTCAAGTACGATATATCCGTGTTCTCTGTATTCTAAAATTACTTTTAATTAACTTCTATTTAATTTTGTGGGAGGTACAGTTTTGTTGAAAAATACGAAATTACCAATAGGAGACCTTGTCAAAGTCATTATCTTTACTAAACGCAACCGTCTATTATCATCACGTGACCGTCATCCCAACGTTCACCGCGTGCTATGCAAATACTGCCACGAGATACTATCACCCTGAGAATGAGCCCTAATTGGATGGGTCAATCAAGCGGTACAAGTGCTGTGTTATGAACCTATAAAGCAATTAGCACGATTGCGCCTCCCGCCGCAGTGTAGGAACTAGCACGTGGTGCTCGAAGTGGTTTCAAGGAGCGGAGTAAGAACTACCCCTTCTCCATCCTTTCCCTTGCCCTTCTGTAGACGCCTTGACGATGGTTATGTTCGGGGTTATAATAGCTACGTGCGACCGTCTTACTTCCCAAGGCACTCAGGAAGGGTAGGACCTACGGGAAATGTTAAGTGAGGCATTCGACGTCAAATTAGTCTTGGATTGGTTGTACAACTAAGTGTTGTATGAAATAATTCATATTTTATTATATATACTGTATAGGGAGGACTTTTTGCAAGCCAAAATTTATATTGTAGAAAAATTATGCCAATAGTTTGCAAAAGAATTGATATTGTAATTAAACTAATAATCATTTTGGTTGACAATGCATTGATGGGAAATTCCAGGAAAATTAACTGGAACCTCAGTCACTCTTCACCATTATATTTGAACTAAAATAGTATTAATAAAATATCCCCGATAACAAAACATTTATAGACTATTCAAATACTCCTGCATTTTTTTTTCATTTTTTGTTTCAGTCTGATGTCTCGACCATGTGGCCATTACCCAGGTTTTATTTTCTCATTGTTCTATATTTCTTGTTATATTTCCTGCATAATTTGTGTGAGATGTTATTTCTAAAAGATTAGGAACGTGTTTTATTTCGAATTTCGAGAGATCCCTTGATGTACAATAGCGAGCGCTGTCACAACCTCTCGTATTAATTCAGTCTTCGCTCAAGATATGGTGCCACTGAAATTCATCGTCAACGTCGTGAAGTGACGTCTACTTGAAGTTCGGAAGTTAGATGAGATTCGTAAACGCGGAAATTGGGAAGTCATAATAACAGTGTATTCTTGTGTGGTAGGAGATCTAGTTCAAGGAAATTCGACGGGCAATGTTCTTGGAACAAGCTTCGGATGAGTTACCTTGAAAATCTTGTAGAAAGCGATCACATAGTGACGAATCAATCGGGGGGGGG
>NNCF01130152.1:50699-66754 GCA_002313205.1 Laupala kohalensis | reverse complement strand
CCCCCTCCCCCCAATTGGACCTGAACTCTCAACAGATCATATAGGCATATTTTGCCACTTAAAACAATTTATAAATTTGGTTTGTATTTAATATTGTTAATTGATGATTAACCATTTGATGAATTGATGTATTACATTTAAAACAGAATATTTATAAAATTTGTGTTTTAAAACCATGATTTTCAAAAGAAATGCTCCGCAGATCCCTCCCTAGTTAGCCCTCCGCCCCTTGACTACGATCTAGAAAGCGTCAATGTATGTGTATTTCTGGATTCTTTTTTGATAACGGCTCTAACGATTGGAATGATATTTACAGAAAACCAGAAGATAAATTGATGAGTTTAGTTCTTAAAATAAAATTAATTTATATTTGCCGACGTTTCGAAAAATTTATTTTGTTCCTCAGGGCTTATACATATATTTAATTCTATTCAACCACTTACATCGTCCCATTCGTTCTTCATCCATACCTCCAATCACACTACGCTCTCAACCGTCACTCTGTAGATATGTATAATATATGGATAAGTCCCGAGGAAGAAAATAAATTTTTCGAAAATTCGGCTAATGCAAATTAATTTTATTTTAAGAACTAAACTCGTCAATTCATCTTGTGGTATAATATTGGGGTCAATAACTACTCATCGATTTACAAAATACTTAGGACACGAGTCCCCGAGCTGATTCTAGCATTACTTCCACTTACTTGTGCAAGGCTCCTTCCTCTCTTTTTCCTGACCTACCTCATGTTCTTTTCGATCCCGACGCCGTTAGGGATAGGGTATCTTTCATTTTCCTCATTTTTTGTCCCCCCTCCTCATTTTTTGTCCGCAATGTTTTGAGATATGTTTTGATATATTGTAATTCAGGAGATTTTGTAATGGGTATGGTTGAGTCATTCGGCGAGTCCCACACGCGGAGAGAGTCATGTTGGCTCTCCTTAGTGCGTAACTGCATTTTCCCTACATGTACAGAATTTTAGAACTCTAATGACCTCGATGTCGATGAGACGTACAGCCCCTCACAGAAAAAACAACTTAGGGATGGGAATGCGATATAAAATGGTCTCATCTTCGAGGAGAATGTATTATTATTTTATTGTACACTTTTTTATTATTATTAGAAGAAAATATTCGAATGATCTTTAAATTAAAAAGAAGTATATAACAACTTACCAACTTTTATGGACGATCACAATATAAAACGTCGTAAGTCATAATTTACTTTCCTACATAATATAATGGACGTAAATAGTAGAATGAGAAATAAAACTCGAAATTTAAGTGTCGCCAAGGAACTTATGGCACCGAACCGTCATTTGTCTGGAGTATGTAAGGCTGAAAACCTAGTTCGGCCGAGCAAAGTTAGAGTTCTCGCCTCTACCGCTCAGTGGTACCGAGGTAGGGAAGACACAACCACTAGACCGCCACTGTCGGCGTCCAAAGCACTGACCAATCACCCTCTACATCCTGCTGTGGATTTCTCGAGTTCAGGTTTCTGTACTTAGTTGGTATGAGTGTTAATCCACTGGAACGGTTTTTAACATTTTTACGACTAGTTAAAAGCATACAACCATCCGAACTATAAGATTGGAATGTCATTGGGGAAATCCTTTCGTTCCTCTGAGTTTGTTTCTCTCATTCAATCTTTGAATACTTACATCGATAATGTTTTCTCAGTGTTCTATTATTCTTATGCCTTTTTGAACAGATTCTTTGGTGCCTTGATTCCAATGGTGTATCATTAATCATTTGAATGCTTTGAATTTCTCCATGCCCCACGAGTTAACTGTCCAGCCACAGAAAAACAACTATTCTTGGTCCAAGATTAGAAACAATAGGTGCTTTTCCGTAACGTTAATCCCAAGAATCGTTAAATTTATTTTCCCCCATCTTGCACACGACACCACACCACACCAGTCGTCAATGCGCGTTGGAAATAATACGCGCGCGCATGGAGTGAATTTAGAGAACATTTCTTGTGTGTTCGTAGATCGAGTTGCTTCGAGCGCTATTTTGAGAGCGTCGCTGTCGGTCTTGCTGGGGAGTGACAGGCATCGCCTTGTGCCTCTCCCTTCCCGGAACGCGACTGCGTTTGGTGAAGTGGTTAGCGCCACCCAAGTCGATCCCTCTGCACTCATTGCACTCGTGGTTTACGGCTCCATGAAACTTTCATTTGTTCTAGTTTGTGGTTTCTTTTAGATGATGGCGGGCTTTGTCGTTGCTCTTGTTAGTATCTCAATTATGTTTATTTCAAACAAACCTCATGTTGGTTCGCATTTCTTTATTTTCTTCTGAGAATAAGAGGCATCACGCATAATTGATACTTTACCCGTTTTTAAAGAGTAGTTCTTACCAGTTTGAGTACTATCCGGAAAATATCATTTGTTCTGGTGTCGCGTGTCCTTTGTTATTTTTTTTTTTTAATTTTTCGTTATTTTTTAGAATTGCATATTATCGTACAAAAGTTTTCTTTTGTTTAAAACTTCTCTTATTCTCCTATCATGTTTGACGCACATAAGTATTATTTTCTTTTACGTTGACAAAGAAAAATGAGTCGCAAATTAAGGGAGAAGCACGAATGATAACGAGATTTTTCTTTCTGAAATATCTAATAGCGTGATATAAATTCACGACATAAACAATAATTTCTAAGTAATTATAACTTTATTAAGTTAAACATAAATATGGAGTTCCAGTATTGATTGCCTTAGTTCCCTAGATGCAGATAAATGATTTTGAACATAATAATATGCGTACAGCTATTATTTATTACTATGTGTGATTATCGAGTAAAATTTAACTACGCCGTCTATCCACAACATTAATTTTGATATACAACACATTATTTCATATTCCAGTTATAATGATTGTTGACTCCCTCTCCGTACACAAGCCTTTGCACTGTCTCTCGCGTTCCTGGTTACTTCCACTCGCACCATTCCAGTTTCCATTATTTAACGAAGATACTAAGTGGTCTCAATGTGATTGCACTAATAAACTCCGCGTTCAATCAATGTATTTTCATATCCTGTGAATTTTACTCCACCCAGATTGTATGCGTCCTCTCAGTCGTACTAACTGTGCTTAGTAATGGCATGCAATATTTCACTCCATATGATGTAATGGAATCCCATCTGTTGAATTACAAATAAATTATTTGTGCACACCATATAATGACATACAAGTACGTTTACAATGTATTTCGGAGAAGTTTGTTTCATTCAAATCGTGATAAATTTAAAATCATCTTTTTATCACTGTTTCCTCTTTTTGCTTGTCCTGGACTTCTGGTAAAACCTCTTTATATTTAATACATTTTTTTTCACGATTAGCAAGTTTCATAATGGTTTTGTTTTTTCAAACATATTCCTAATTTATTTTCGGAACTTGCTACGAGTATTGAAGACCATTACACGAGTATCGACAACACTTAGAAAATTGTACTTAATTTTTTCGCGAGAAAAATGTTATTGAATTGTTTATAGTCATCTTTACGATTATTTCGTCTTCTACTTATTGTACTTGTTTATTTGTGCATGTTTACGTCAAAATACATAAATGATGAGCGACTTAAGGTCTGGAAACTAGTTCTGAGAAATAAAAAATAAATTACAGTAAGATCCTGTAAGTATGTAGACAAGGAATCCAGGAGTGTGGTCCTGTATGATGATTGACTGACGACACGCGCATTGAGGTTATGTTTCGGCGAAATTTTATCACTATCATGACTTGATATCATCTGGACTTGAGAACGGCTACCCTTAAAGGGGCCGAAAAGTCGAAATAAATAAAATTTTGACTGGTATGTTTGTAAGAATTATTTTTTGATAAAAAGTAAATTGTCAAAATCGAAAGATATCTTTTATAATTCTTGTTTTGGTTATTAGGTGATCTATTACTCTTCTTCATCCTTTTTTCCACGTTAAATATATTCTCCTCCTCCCGTGTACTTCACCCATCGCGACAGAGAACTACATCAAGAGACTCCTACATTTATTACGC
The DNA here is from genome assembly GCA_002313205.1 of Laupala kohalensis. Classification (NCBI taxonomy): domain Eukaryota; kingdom Metazoa; phylum Arthropoda; class Insecta; order Orthoptera; family Trigonidiidae; genus Laupala; species Laupala kohalensis. The sequence continues at coordinate 62,750 of NNCF01130152.1, read as the reverse complement.
TTTCGAGATTAAACTCTCGCTCTACGCAGGGACCTCAACTCTTCCTAACAGCTTCGTCTGCCTCTCCGTTCCCTCCAGACCGAAAGAAGAAGAAAAGAAAAGAAAGTAGAATTTTCGTCGAATGAAGTCGCTGCGGCGGAGATATAAACAGTTGCGGGTCGCTATTAATACAACATGTCATTCAGACTACACGTTCTGGGGATGTACGGGGACGGACGGAGATGTGGTAGCTTCAAACGCCTCACACAGATCTATTTCCGTCTTATTCCGGTCTGGACTCGTGTATTCTCGAAGCAAAAAAGCACGGAGCGCGCTATGCACTTGTTTCCGGTGCTCTGGATACTCGCCTGCCTCGTAACCAGAGGGCCATGAACTTTACTGGAACAAAGACGCTATTTAAGGAGACGAACAAGCATTGCATAGAAGTGGTATCGTTCGCTACGACTGGGCGAGGGCATACCAGGAATATTACTCATGCCGGATTTGGTATTTTGATCGACGAAGAAAGACTGGAAGATAATGAATGCGATAGAATGCATCGTAAGAAATGAAATTGTTCGAGAATATTGTATTGGAAGAGAATAAGACCAGGAGTCCAAGTTTAGAAAAGCTTTTTCTGTTACATGTGAGAGATGTTATTTCGTAGAATATCGTATTTATTCATTTCATGTGCTTCAGAAACTTTCTGTGTATTTCAGAGAAAAGGATGATAATAAACTTTTTAAGTAAACCAGAGAGGTCAGTAAGCCAATCGACGATTTTATGGAGCTTTTGAGTATTTGTGAAGTATAATTAATGATCCAAATCAGACGTCGACTTTCCAGGATGGTTCTTCTAAACAGTAACGCTTCCATATTTTTAAAATGATATTCAGGGTATTTTGTAAACGGTACACATAATAGTGAAAATATGAAATTGCAATATTGGCTAATCTTGAAACTCGTATCGTTTACCCAAGAATACGCAGTCCGGAAAAGATTCATCCTTAAGGTTACGTCTTCCGAGCATACACGAGTATTACAAAAACTGCCATTAAGAAAAGTTTTCCACATCTTTTAAATTATAAAAAACTGTAGAAATAGAGATTCGCGGAATAACTGGAAATGATATTGCAGATTTGAATAGACACTTTAGTTTTGTTTTGTTGTCACTATAAGATATAAAACAAAAAGGTAATAAAAACTGGAAATTAATTTTATCGTTTCTTCTTCTTATTTATTGCAACATACAGTAGGACCTCGATTAACCGTGGTGCTCACTCTTCCGACGAAAAAAGGAATTTTAACTACAATTTCTACTATAGAGTAAATTAGTTAAGAACTTCAAGTCGTCATACGCAGTTTGTATTGTTTTTTGACAATAAATATATTATCATTTTCAAATTCAACTACTTCCTATTATTTCCACAGTTGTATGTAGGTTCCTCGAAACTTAAGAGACAGGTACCAATAAAATTTTGACTTCCAGAACGTAATGAACTTGAGAAATATTAGAAATGAAGTGAGGGAAATCATTTCAAGCTGCAAGAAACGAAGACTGATTACTTCATATTGCAACCCCTGATAACGTGACATTCTACGCACATATGTATGCATGTTTATGTGCATTATGCATTAAATAATGTGTCTCGATTAACCATAGTTTTCATTTATCCGTGCTACCCTCCCCCCATTACCCCTGATAATCGAGGTTCCTCTCTACTGAGATTGAAACTTCTCCTGTAATAGGGGAGGGGGTGAAAACAGAAAAAGAGAAATATCGTGCCTTCACATTCAATGTTGGGATTCGAATACATGTACAAATAAAACGAGCAATCCAAGGTCATGAAGAAGGAAAAATTTCGAACACAAATATCCAATCCACCGTGGCGCAAACGGGTCTGTACCAAACGCCGGAGCACAAGACCCCAATCCATGCAAGCTTGCTTAATGGGATAATAAGGATAAATTATCGTTCGGTAATAAAAATGAGCTCACGGCCGCAAATGGGTGTCTTCAAAAGGTCGTTAATACACGCTGGAATGGGTGGTTCGGGCCACGTACAGCCTATTCCGGGCGAGCGGAGCCTTATTGAAATTATAAATTCATCATCAAAATGCAAAGCGAGCTCTTCTATCAGTCGGCTTGTCCCATCGCGGCGGAGGAAGCGGGGCGGTAAATCTCTTCTGTTATATCTGTGTTAGGGGCCACATGATCGGTGCGACTCACTTGGGAGCAGGTTCCAGCTTCAATGGCGGGTCGAGTGTGGGAACTATAAACTTACCCGGACATTTGTATCTTTCAAATTTCGGGTCCTTCGTAGTAATTGATGACCAGCAAGACCGAGCACCTGAGAGACGCGCAAACCCTGTTTATTATTTTATATCAAGAAATCCTCAATCAGTATATGGTTTTGAAATCAATAGATCAGAAAAAAAACATGTACTGTAGTTTGAAAAACAACAACAATATATCAAAACAACTTTCATTAGCTGTCAAAAATAATACGTATGACACTTTTTCTTCACCAGTTTTTTGTTTTTTAATTTAATAATCTGACTTCACTCGCTGAGATGGGGGTGGCATTTAGGAAAGCCCACCAAGCTTGGATCTTCTCATCAGTTAGGCTCCAGGAACAGATATCTCACAGACCTCGACTACGTAGCGATTTTCGTATTTCATGATTTTTCGTACGAGGAAATATCATGGTGACTTTCTGTTTTTTAAAGTGTCATGAAGTGCAATTATAAATAAAATTGTGATTGCGCACACTTTTAAATGCTACAGAGTGAGTTAATTTATTACTAAACCATAGCCAACTAACATTTCTAACCCGTACTGTATGTACTGGCAACACTGCAGAGGTCCGGAGTTCATTAGAATTCATTCGTCTTGTCGACGGTTGTACGTACAGCCGTCAGTGGTCCTCAGAGGACCGCTTGTTCAGTTGTTCCTGGTGTTGCCAAGTTGTACAGCATGGCCTCGAAATAACGGTCGGCTATGACTTAACACTCTAAAAGTCTAACAAAATGAGGTGCTTGCCGTTTTATTACAATGATGTTCGGAGGGGAGGCATGAACGTAATATGTTTTGATAAATGATTATAAAAAATTATATTTGTCACTTTAAGCATTTTTGTATGCATTTTTCTTCCTGAAACCAATTACGGTTGGTCCAAAAAAGGTTTCTTGCAGTGAAGTATTTTTTCAGTAATTTTAATTGAACATGTGAGGTACTTATTCATGGATCCAACATCAATATTTCATTTATAATAAAATTTCGATATTTTATTAGAATTATTTAACTACTGGGCTTGAATATTGGAGAATTAAAAAGGATGAAATTCAAAGACTCCAGATGTGTTGAATATAAATGCCTCCGACTCATGTTTGTTTTCAGTCGTCTGGCATGTTTAGACGCTGTGTAAGTAGAACCAAACCAAAAAGAAGAATTCGGTTTGCGAAAGTCGTCTGGTCTGCACAGTTGGAGTATTCATTTTCAGTTTATTCCAACTGAACCTCCTAATTGAATACATCCTGTATTGCCTTCTGAGTCACTTTTAAGTTTTGGAAACCATTTACGAGTTCTTCGCAGTCAACTTCTCTCGAGGAGGGTTCACAAACAAACAAAGCGAACCAAAGTAAAATAAATAATAATAAATTGATTGCCAAAACAGCAGTTATAAACTGCGTATGACCACGTGGAAGACAATAAACTAATTTAATGTCCGGAATCAAGCAAGGGACCATCCCATCAATTCCGATCAAGGGCCCTAAGGCAGACGTGGATTTCACATTTCAGCTCTTTACTCCTAAGACAAGAATAAAAGTAGTTTGTTACGTGTTTTAGTATCAACAGAATAACAACAAATTTGTATTTAATGAAACACAAATACGTATTATTATAAGCTATAGATTATTCGGAATATATTGTTTATAAATCGTAACTATTAAAATAGCTCTAACTTGGAGATTAATTATGACACTAGACCTCCTCCCCTAGACAAGAGCCTAGAGAGCGTGTATAANCAGTATGGGTGGGGTTAGTAGATGTTATAGTAAGGAAATCTTCAGCGAACGCGGAACGGCGCTTGCTAACATAAACTCGAAGATTTTTTTAAAATTAAGAATCCGTGCAAAAAGAAAAAAAAAAGAAAACGGCGAAACCGCAGCACGGATCGTAGTGAACATTTCGTTTCATTGGCTTTTCTGGGGATCCGTACATGAGCAACAACGTGCCTGCGAGAAGAGAATATTCCCCACGAGAGAGAACGATACATCGCTGTTGGATATTGGATATTAACTTGTAATGAATGCACTAAGATATTGAAAATTATAAAAAGTTGATATATAACCTCAGTGTAAAGAAAAAAATCCACTACGAGGACATAGCTTCAATGTACTGAAGTTTCATAAAAACTTTCAGTCTAATGGATATCAGTTTGAAGCACATTAGAGGATTGACCGAACATGTTAGTAACGATAATCAGCAAAGTACGCGGACTATTCATTTATTTGTCTGTGGCAACTGGTGTGTAATCAGAGCGTGTATTTGAGTTTTGGATGCATGTCTTTTCTTCCGTGAATGATGTTTTATTGAAAATGGTCGATAACTATTAATCGAATTTTAGTTCACTAAAGGATGAATTCTCTTTGATTAAATCTCCAAATATGAAAAATTGGATTTTCGGGAAAGAATCAAGGGATGATCAAACAACTTCACATTTAAAATAGATGTAAGCTAATAGAGTTTAATTATAAGAACTATTTGGAGTAGTTCGATTCATTCATTCGATTCACACAACAATGAACGAAAATAAGATCATATAGAATGTTGAGTCAATTGCGTTTAAGGGATTTTTATTCAATTTTTACCTCTGTGAGTATATGTAAAATTTTAGATTCATGCAGATATTTAGTCAGAACCCTTCCTTTTTTTGAGGGGGGGAAGATGGAATTTTTGTATAAGTTGTTGTGGAAGTAAATTATCTGTGTTATAAATTTACCTGATGTTACTAATTCAGAACGCGAATAAAAGAATTCAACTAATGTAAAATATTTTAAAGACAAATAACTTAAATAAACGTTTGGCTAGGAGGCTCGCCTCCTCCTCTTCTAAAAAAATTGTCGCTAAATGGAATTATGTTAAGATGCTCCTCTGACACCTTCCCCTTCTTCTTCGTGCAGATGTCCCTGGCGACTGCGTCCCAAGCGTTGTATTCCGCGTTGGACGGCCGGGCTCACTTGGCTCAAGTGACGGTGCTGCTGCCGTCGGCGTGGCCTGACAACTGCGCCCCGCGCTACGTGCACAGCGCGGCGGGCGAGACAGCTGACGTGCGCGTGGGGCCTCCGCACCCGGTGTTCGGCGATGCGGCTTGGACCCAGCAGCCGCAAGGATGCGGCCAACCAGGAGACTTTGTCTACGTCGGCTACCAGCCGTTGTTGCAATCCAGGAATATCGGTGAGTGAAATCGATAACTTCGTCTTCCCAAAGCTTCACTCGTTGTGATACAAAGAAAATCGGAAGCTCACACCATTTCGCTCCACAAATCACACTTTTCGAGAAACAATGACGTATATGCAATTCTTTTTTCTGAAAATAATTTATTAATACCACGGTACCTAAATCTCAACCCTGTCTAGGGAAGTAAAAACTGACTCGTACCTCTTCCCTTTTCCGTTATTTGATATTTCTTTTTAGAATTATCACAAATTTGATAAATATTACCTTTAAATATAATGCATCAAATAAATAATTAACATTCTGATATTATTAATAACAATAACAATATTTATTAATAAATATATTGTTAATTTTATAAATCTGGTATTATTAATTTCATTAATCTGGTATTATTAATAACAATAAAAATTATATTAATAACAATTATAACTAATAACAATTAATAATCTGGTAACACTTCCGAAGGTATGCCATTTATCAACTTCAAATTTATCTATTAAAGAGTTCAGCTCCCCATAGATCCGACATTGCTTGCCCACGATATTTTGTGAGCAGTGTTTCTACGCAGACCCTAATATATAAATGTGTCAATAAATTATTTAATTTATCATTGCATTAGCAACCACAATGACATTAAATAGATCCGCAATTTAAAAAAATATAAATTTGTGTTAACGACAATTTATGAATTTGCACTTGCGTCACAGTTTTTGCAAAAGTACGAAATGTTGAAATAGAAACCATAGATTTATAGGAAAATATTTCTTTGCACATTTATTTGAAGTTTGATGTTATTGAATTTACTTTAGTAACTCCATTTATATAAAACTTAATATTGTTAAAAGATCAATCATAGCTTCTACCTCAATTGAAAATGCATATGGTAAAATATATTTGTGGATATTTAATCATTCAGTTGATTTTTTTCACGAAAATTTCTCTATTTGGTTTGTTTCTCTTTTGCGGTTCGCCGTCGCATTTTTTTAAAGCGACCCAAATTAACGAGATTTTTCAGATAGCCACAAACATAATAAGGTATTCATCCAATTAAAAATTAAAGTATTTACACAAATTTAATTATTTGTTTGCAAATAAGTGTGTGACGAACATTAATTAAAATTTTTCTGTTACATTAATGAGAATTTTGAATTGAACCGCGAAATCTGGAAGTCCAGTGACAGAAAAATTAAAACGAAAATGTTACTGTGCATATTAATTTCTCAAGTTATGTTGTCAAAATAAACTTTGGAACAATTATTACGTAGGAATTGTCACAAACTTGTAGGTAAGACAAAGAATTTATTGTAATTCTACTCAATTGCTTCGAGTGTGTAGATCAATTTCGAGTTCGCTCTCTTCTGAGACAGGATCGTTTCGAAATGGGAGAATGGGGAGGGGGCTTCTATCTTCAAGTTTTGAAAACGCTTTGAAGTTGGCCAAGTCACACACCTCTTAGCAAAACAAATTGCAAAATATAATTTATTTTTAACTATTAAAAAGTATATCATTTACGTTATTGAAGTACAAAGAAAAATAATTTTTGACCTGTCATTCAAATGTTGACAAATACGTTCCGAGTTCAATAACGAAATATAATTGAGATAAAGTAAGTTACTATTGTACGTAAATTATTACAGCACATATTTGTAAGGAAGCTAGTACTTGAAAAATTCTCTTCTCGGTTGCAATTTTATACCCCCAGGTCCCCTACGATTAGACTTTGCGATACACAAAGGGAAATTGATTGATAAGAAGCTGCTGAATTCAGATAATGCAATCACCTTAAACGGGGAATTAGTCTCTTTATACAGGCTGTGTTCTGACCAGACATGAAATGGTGTTACTAAGACTCGTTAAGCTTCTTCCTTTGAATATGCATGAGGGATCTAACAGCTTTACAGTTGGTGCTAAGATTAATTTTTGTGGGTTACTAAGCTTCCCAAGAAGCTTGTGGAATCTGACTAACTCATCTTTGCTTTTTTTAAAAGATGGTTATGGTAAAAGAGAGAAATTTTATATCCACAATATTGTTGGTTGAAATTGAGGATCCGTAAATTCATTTTCGGTCCACTTTAAATTAGAAAAACACACTGATAATCTACAAGATCGAATAATTGCTTCGGATTTTGATATCGCTTTTGCAGCTGAATGAAGCATATGATATATTTTACTACACTCGGACGTGAAGGAATATATTTCGTAATCCAATACGATGAACTTAAACTTACCCCAATTTGAAAACCCATAACAGAACTGTAGCAGGTTATTTTGAGGATTTATTTAGACTTATTACTGAAAATTATTGATGTTAGCTTTTCAGTTTTTTGTAATTAAATCTTAAACTGTTTATTTTATTAAGTTATTTAGAAAAAAATTAATCAATTTGTTTTTTCTTCTTTTGATACATGATATTTATAATTAAATATTGTTATCGATTCAAATATTTCTCGGCCGTTTTCTTCTGAATTTCTGAGTTTAAAACTCGACGATGTACTCGCAATGATTAGAATATGTTATTGACCAGTGATTTTGTCGTGTTTTTGTTTTAACTTCTGGAACGCTTTCTTTACTTGCAAGGGAATTGACGGAAGTAGAATTTTCAACGATAATTTCCTTAATGTCGAATATACTTTGTCAGAATGTCTTTTTTTTTTAGAATTGAACGTCTTCAGAAAAGCACGAAAGATCATGGAAGTTTTTTCATCAGACAGAAAGGCGTTTGTAATGTTGCGTAATACAAAGCCATATGATTTTCCAAGTGATGCAGGTTTCTGCTTCGTGCTCTGTATTATTCCTATTCCATGACATCTCATTACCTCGCATTTTCCTCGCAGAAAAAAGAAAATGACCAGGAAAATTCCTTCTGTGCGAGGTGCAAATTGCGGCACCAGTTGGAGGCTGTAGTGCTGCCATCTATTTGCGAAGTGAAAGACTTTCGACGCCCCGCAGCGACACATGAGACCTCTGCCGGTTTCCCCGAGAACTTCTTCCTGTCTTGTTTATTAAAATTTACTGAATGCGATCATCCGACAAAGACTTTGTGCAAGAACATCGACCAGGGATTGTTAAAGAAAATTCATTTTCTCAATAACACGGTAACTTTATACGGCTTTTAAAATCAATGTGGATCACTAATGTAAGATAAAAGAGTCGTGACTAAACAAAATGAAGACATAGGAGTTACAATGAAAACAAATACTCAGTTTCAGTCCAATTATCATGTTAGATATATTCAACGCAATGACGTATTACTTATAGCTGGAAGTTTTTGCTGCGTGGTTTGTTGTCGATCAGATAAAATAATTGAATGAAATATGGTAGTACCATATATTAAACATGAAAATTCATGAAAACCAAATGAATTGCTTTTGTTCAAAAACCAAAATTTGCAACAACAACAACAACAAAAAACAAATACATTAAATTATTAAGTAGTGAGCAAAATCAATTGTTTCTCCGAATATTTGCTTTATTCGTGTTAATATTTAGTCATTACTAACACATTTAAGTGATTTTCTTTTAAATGTATATTTCAAATTATTTTATTTCCCGGCAATCCAATTTTTCTCCTTAATTCCTTCACCCAAATTATGTGGGTAGGTGGAAGAATAGGGCTGAAGACCTGAACCTCGTGATATCGTGAAATAAGACCAGAAATAAATAAATAAAATAAATAATCAGACATGTTCGTTTAATATCCCAGTAGTTGTAGATAATAAATTCTGCATTTATTTTCCTATACCTATTAATGCAGTTTTGTATTTATAGAAAAAAGTTTGATTTGAAATATTTTCTTTGTGTTTAGGTCGGGCTTTGATGCGTGAATGGGCAAAATACCGCTATGGTGTCTTCGACGAAATCGGCTATCATGGGGACCCTGTCTATCCAGTGTGCTATAGAGGAGATGAGGCTCATAGCCAAGTCACCGGATGCTCCGATCTTCCCATCGATGATCAAGGGTAAGTACGAATCTTCCGCCCTCACTTCTGATTTCTTTAATCTAGTTTCAAACCGTTTTTCTATGAGACAGTGTATTAAGAAATGTTTTTTCTTACATTTTTTTCTCGTCTTTTTTTACAACACCGAGTCAATTTTATCGATTGGTTGCAAATCGATATTTGAATGAAACGAAGCACGAAATTTTAGGTTCATCTATTTATTTCGCAGAGTTGTTAAGTTCTTTTCATTCAAGTCTCAGACATATTTAACGTTTTCTAGTAATAAATGAAAATTAAGCAGAACACTGTGTAAGTATCACATCAATTTGTTTCCAAATTATTTTTAATTTTCATGGAATGTTTTCGTTCAAAGAGGAGATTTGCAAAAGTTTTTGTAAAAATCTCTTCTTTTGCTGAACTGAAGCAGAACTGATACAAAATCATAATTAGTCAATAAAAATAAAGCAGGGGAGATTTCACTCCTTCATTTTATTACGTTTCATTAAAAATGAGCGTTTCGGTGCAATCCGCTTAGTACCTCGTTTCACCCCTAGAGGTTCAGCTTTCCCTCTCAAGTAATACATTCATAACAGTTTGAATGTAATGATATTCATGAGCATGAGATGTACACGTATTCATGAATAAAGACAAAAGATTTTGAGTCCGAATTCTCAATATAATACAACCGGAACAACGTATATCTAGAAATAATTACGTACTAAATACTATGATTTAAAGACAATTTAATGAGTTTTAAAATATATTTCCTATTTGCAACGCCTTCTTTACCCCGTTCATCTGTTGTCGGATGAATATAGTTTCAATTCGTATATTTCATTTGAGATTAAAGAATGGAATTAACCACTGTTATTTTAATTGATCTACGACTATAACAAAATTGTCTTATGATTTTTATTTAATCGTAAAAATGTTAATAATTGTACCAACATTTTACTCCGTACTACATCATGCTGACAAAAATGAATCCAGAAATAAAATTCCCAGATGGGGGTTAAATAAATCGCACTTGTGGTTGCTTGGTCAGCGTATCTATTATTCTACTGCGGCATTTTTTTTAAAATTCATTTTATATATATTTAAATTTTAAATGGAGTACAAAAATTATCGTTTTTCATCCCTAAAAAACTCTGTTCTACGAATTCTACTACTAACGTCCAGTATATATTCAAGATAAATAAATACAACACAAACCACGGGTCGAAATTTGTGTATTCAAAAAACTCAAAATATATCATCATCAATAAAAAAAAGGTCTTCAGTTGTAATTTATATATCTATTATACGAATTTCATCAACTTCATTAAAGCTGTTTTCAAGAAAATTCCAAAAATATACAAACATACAATTATTGCTCACTGAATAGTACAGGATTTGTGTTCTTTCGAGGTGTTTTCTGCTATTCCTTTACTCTTCCAGTCATAATTCCTTTACTTATCGGTGTGCTTGCTCAGGTTGTGCGCGAACCCTGGGGCACTCCGCAACGCCAGTGCGTTGGTTCACGCCGAAGCGCGGTCGTCGCTGCTGTTCGCGGCGGAGGCGGCGCGCGTGACGCGTTTCTGCGACGAACACACGCACAACCGCTTCGCGCCGACCAAACACAACCTGCTGTGCGAACGGAGCAGCGCCATGGAGATCATCCGGCAGCATCCGGACTTCGTCAACAGGTTAGTGCGCATGAAAAGATTGATGAACGAAATAATTTATGTTAACAGGAAAAGGTTTTTGAATTAGATGAAATCATCTCAACAACCTTTTCCTGTTACTATTATCAAGAAATATCTATGATGTCTAAATAATTTATGGTAAAGAAAGCACGTGTAGGAGTCATTCACATATCTATTGCTTCATGTAAGAATAAATTTTTTTCGAGTTTAACGTTTCGAAAACATTTTTCTGTTATAACATTGACATTTAACTTTGATATATTGTGCTATTGTAATACTTCATGACTGAGATGAAAAACTATGTTTTTACATTTAATTTTTTTAAAAAATTAATGATGTTTTTACCATAAAAAATTAAGAAAAATATAGTTACCTTAACTCATGGAGTTTGTATCATTTTTTAATATATGTAAGTAACCTGCTTTTTTAGAACATTTGTATTGGAGTTGTCTGTTTATCTCCATTAGACGTATACATAACTGGTTATTACTGTTTGACGAGCCCTAAAGCCCCACAAAAAAATACTTTTTTTTAGAGTTCGTAGGTAAATTTTGACTACGCGAATCGAGAAGATATATTTTTATATTTTTGAATCGTTTAGTCTAATAAACATTTTTGACAGATTATCTCGTTTGTTTGTTTTGTAAAAAAGTGCACTTACCTGCTTACTGGAAGCCACATATATAAATATGATTTTTCTGTGATGTAAGTAGTTTTGTGGATGTAAGAGAGGAAGTTGAAAGGAAGGCCTGAGATGAGTAGGGACGGAAACGAACTCGTACAGGCTCATCTCGTCATTGGTCCACCGCGCACCCCGACGTCAAGTCACGAAAATCTCACTGTACGTCACGCAATTTCTGGACGTTTTTGATCTCCTTCCAGCCCCCTCTTCTGTCACCCTCCCTTCTCCAACAGCTGTATGCAATCTCCCTTCTACTCAGTAATAAGTTTCAGTAGTAAACGCAATCAAGAAATTAACACACACAC
>NNCF01130152.1:20021-44489 GCA_002313205.1 Laupala kohalensis | reverse complement strand
TATGTATAAAATTCAGAAATGACTTAACTGATTACACCAATAACCAACATTTTCATGTGTTTAAAAACTATTAAAAATGTATTTTAAAATTTTATTTAATAAGCCATTCTTTCATTCTTTTCCAGATTCATCGTAGAGAACTTACAGATGAAAATCGTAGCAGTGTCACTGGCAGTTTTGTTTTGGACGAATCCCTGGGAGAGCCAGCTCGGTTTGCCATTTTTACTCACAGCATTGAAAACCCTCTGATTCGCAGCATTTCACTGGTCAGCCCTTCCCAGTTTACTTATTCAGTGCGTTCTGACAGCCTGGCTCTGGTGAAAATGCTTACTCTCCAAGCTAATATCAATGAGGTAAGATTACTGGCATATTGTCAATAATATTTTACATGTATAACAATTATTGCTGTGTTGATGTTTGAATTGTTTCATATATATATTTATGTATTTCTGTTTCAGACTGGGACGTGGACTTACTACATCGAAAGGTACCCGGGCAACCCTCAACCACATTATGTTCAAGTGATGGCAACTCCTCGTACAGCCAGTGCCCCTGTTGTAAAAGCACGTGCTTGGACAAGTCAGAATATGTCTCCTCTTGTACTGTATGCCGAGGTGCGTGAAGTCTCTACACTCTAAGACATGTTTTTATGCACATAAAATTGCTTTCAAAATAGTAGTACATGAAAATGAATAAAAATTCTGTTTCCTCATACAGGTCAAAAAGGGTGATTATCCTGTCATGGGTGCAAAAGTTGAAGTTACAGTTACAAGACCTGGCAGGAATGGCACTAATCTGTTCCGTGAAAAATTTGAAATGTTGGATACTGGTAGTGGAGGTAAATATTATTACTTAAAAATTATTGTATTATATTATACAACATATATCTTTTTATCCACTTTGAGTGAGATCTCTTTCATAATAATATCTTACATCTTCAGGCTATTAATTAATTAATTTATTTTCATTTGCATTGATCAATAATCATATTTAACTGCTGTGTCTCTTAAATTGCCATTATATAGCTCTTTTCTCTTCTTTGCACTTTTTCTTGTTCTTCTGTCTTTTCAAGTTTATTCTGTTTATTTATTTACTCCCTTTCTAATGATGCCAGTTTCTCAGTTGTGTCATCTTTTGTACTAATTAAATATTTATTCTTCATACAGTCGCAATCCTATTCAGTACGAACCGGGCTCCCATCCCATTTCACATTAACATAACATATGATCATTTTTCTTTCTTTTACTGCGAGATGTCTCAAAATCAACAGACCACTTTAGAATTTGGTCTGAATTATTTTCTATTTTTTGCATTTGATATTTGTGAGGAGTATTGATATGTTACAGGTCCATTTTTTGAGTTATTCCACCAGCTTACAATTATCCCTGCTACAAACTCTCTCACTAATAATGTTTTGGTTGTTTGCTTGCAGATCCAGATGTAACGAAAGGGGATGGCATTTACTCTCGATACTTCAGTGCAGCAGGAAGTGCCACAGGATTGTACACTTTTGAAATCAGCGTAACTGATAATGGAAACACAGCATATTCTTGGCAAGATAATCTTATTCCTCCAAATGGTGACTCAGGTAAGCTTCACATCTACTTTTTTTTTACTCTTTGCAAATAACCAACACTTCTTTGAACCATCTGTTGGATGATATTACATCATTCTTCCCAACCTTGTGAATTATGCAATTTGTTGAAGACTACCTTCTTTGATTTTGCAAATCTCTTGGTTATATATACTCTTAGATGAAGAAATTTCTAAATTGTTACAATTTTTTATTTTTATATACTGTTATTTTAGTAGTAGTAATAATTACTTAATATCTTGAAATTATAGATGGTATAGTTACAAAAACTATAATAAGAAGAATGTTTTCTTTGATTTATAACTAGTCAAGACATATTTTTTTGAATTATTTAATCTATTCTTTTCTGAGGTTAATATGCAGACAAAACAGGCTTGGAAGGCACTATAAACAAAAGTTCTCAAAAACAGAGGCAAAATGTTCTCAGAGACAAATGTTCTCAGCTAGAGAAAAATCTTGGCTGAACTTATCCAAAGAGGATTTGCAGCAAAAATCAAACTTGTCCTCTGTTTCATCAGATTTCCGGTTATTCTTCAATCAAACACATCCAAATTCATTATCTCACTGTTTTCTTGACCATATAGTAAGTAATTGCACAACACAGAAATACTGAGCCCCTTGCATCTCTTTACTAAATAATTTCCCATTTATCCCTGTCCATACTAAATAAGGATTGAAGTTACCAGGTCCTGTTGAAAACTGCATTGTATAGAATTTATTTTTCATCTTAATTTTAACTTCTAGTTTGTATATTTTTAAGTGCCCCTTCCTTTGGTTAATTGGGAAAGAGTATTTTTTTATTTATTTATTTCATTTGTAAACCATATTTAAAACAAAGTTATTATATGGCTATTCATACAAATGCTCATGCTGTATTTTGTTAACTCATCACAGCGTGCATCTTAGTCCAAAGGATTATTCCAGTGCATTGATCCTTGTGTACAGCCTTCAGTACATTTCAACACTATTTTATTTTAACTTACAATTTTTAACCACTTTTTAGAAAAAATATCTTTAGCTTATGGCTTCCAAAGAAAGATTGAAGAATATACTTAGGTTCCACAGTAGTTCTACTCCTTAAAGAAGCTCTCCAGTGCTCTGTTTTAAATGGACTAATAAATATGCATTATAATTAGTAAAGAAAATTAAAATGACATATAGTCAGTTGACAGTCTGATTCTTGTTGAGACTGAACACTTTACTCAAACAAAAAACCATGGCTAGTCTGTGTGTTGGCAACAAAGTTTTAATGATTTCCCCTGTTTGTGTTGCAGGACCCGTGTGCTGCGGCAGCAGTGTGCCGCCAGCCGCTGCCGCTCCATTGCAGCCCTTCCAACGCGTTCTGCCGCCCATCTCCGTCATCTTCACCGCGGAAGACGTCAGCTCGCAGCCCGTCCTCGGCCGCGTGGGCGACCTGCGCGCGCGAGTCATCCCTCACGAGCTGAAAGCGCGCCTGCATTGGACCGCCCCCGACATGGGAGGCGTGGGCAACGTGGCGCGGTACGAAATTCGCTACGCCCACTCTGCCGCAGACATCGTGGATAACTTCGAAGTCGCCGGTCGCGTTTGGGAATACGGGAGTCCCTTCTGCTTGGCGCCGGGGTCGGAGACCACTTTCACCCTCGAGTTCACGCGCAACCCGTCCTTGTTGGACCAACCGCTCTACTTCAGACTGCGCGCGTTCGCTGACAAGACCGACGAGACTTCTGCTGGCCCACTCTCTAATTGGGTGCGCGTCCTAGTGCCCAGTCCACCTCCTCCACCTCCTCCTCCCTCCACTTCCACGAGCTACTCACCCGATCTGTCGTCTCTGTCCTACAACGACGATGAAGACGCGGCAGTGGTTCCGCGCATCGCTCAAGGTTCACCCTTTACTTTAGAACTCATCCTGCCGATCGTGGGTGGCATCGCGCTGCTCGCAGTCTGCATCGCCGTGTATTGCTACGTCTGCGTGCTGCGCCGTCGTCACGGCAACTCCGACAAGAAACCCAACGGCAAAGACAAGCACGCGGCCAACGGCAAGCAGCAAGTGACACCATCCGGTACCGCCGTCACCATCATGCCGACGGGAATCCCCAACAGCAACAGCAACAACTCTTTGTCCCAACAGCCTCCGGAGACCACGACCGTCAACTTGTCCCCGCATTTCGAGCACGACCACGACGAGAAGAAGCGCTTCAGCGTGGCGCAGTTGCAACAGGAGGAGCAGCTCCTGCAGCAGCAACACGAGCAGAACCTCCAGCAACAGCAGTTGCAGACTCCGCCCCCGCCCGGACAAATGGACATGACCCCCAACATCGTGGCCCTGCCCAGTCCCAACAACATCAGCACCATTTCCAGCGGAGGCGGGAACAACACCTTGGTCCGCGGACGCACCCTGAGTCCGTATCAGTCGTGGACGGCGTCGCAGCTGCTGCACGAGCATGAGCGCAGACACAGTCCTTATGGCGGTGTGGGAGAGGAGGTGTTGGTGGTCGGAACCGGAGGCAACTGCCCCTTGCCTCCACCCGTCCCGCCACTCCCCACCTTCACCACCACCCACAACAACGGCATCTACTCCTCCTCCGGCCCCATCTACGGCGTACACCCTGGAGCACTCACCAACGGAAACTATCATCGCAACGGATCCCTGGTGCCCTTCAACCCCAGCCTACAAGGATCTCTGAGCTCTGTGAGCAGCGGGGATCGCAAGAAGAGAAACGTCACCATGGTGTAATGCCGCTCATGAGAAGAAAATGACGACTGAGAAGATATGTGGACACTAGGTGAAACTAAGAAAAGAAGCTTGCACTAGGTATAAAACTGTAAACTCAACTTGAGACGGAAGGCTCTTTCATGTCCTGAGGGCAGAGCCATTCTGACAGAAATGTTCGTTCTGTTTCCTGTGTTGTGATTCTCTAAATAAAACTAATGCTACTTCTATTCATGCACAGTGTTGGTGTATTATCCATGTGCACTTCTTCGACCCTGTTTCCCGAACTGTATAATTAATGTTGTTGCATGTTTGGCGAGATTAAACTCGTCACCTGATGAACAAAAGTGAATGAACAGAAGAATAAAGTGAATTTTTTAATGTCACAGCTAGAAGTGGTGCTAATTTTAAAACATGGACTCTTCTATGGCCATCCACATATGTTCCAAATGAATTAGAATAAAAGACTGTGTTGTTTCATGTGCAGTTTAAAGAAGGAAACTATTTTGACAACTGGTCAGTACGATCCGTTCCTAGCCTCATGTGGATTGAGATAAAGCAAGAGTGAAAAGTACTTTGGGATGAACCCAAAATAAATTTAAAAACTGAAGAGCAGACATCTGCAGGTTAACGAATTTATCATTGAGATGTCAATTTGTTTTATCACAAAAGACAATGTGCCAAATGTAGGAACCCACGAGAACTTTTGTGTGCACGACTCTGGCCTCTCATTAAGACAGAGTCTGACCCATCTAGTCACAGTGGAAAATAACGCTGTTCTTAGTTGTACGAGAGGAGTACACAGGTCTCTAAGCATAAATACAACAAGCACAACCTCTAGTTTAAATGTCAATGGATATGTTATTGTATATTATAAAAAACATAAATGTCATCAGTGGTTTTCTCTAATGTGTTTCAGTGTAACATTATTTCATCATAGGTGTTTTTTCTTGGTTCTGACTCAATTTCAAGATTGTCTCCTATCCCAGTTCATGATGTAGCAAGTGTTAGAACATCACATTTACTCATATATGTCAATAAATCACTTACAATCCACTGATTCTAAGTGCCAGTATGAATTTTTTAATGGACAATTTTATGTAATGTGCTTGATTGTTGTACTCCAGAATTATCTAAGACTCACACCATTACTTATAGCTGTTTAACTGTTGTATCATTGTTTGCACATTGCTAGATGACTTACTTTGTGTTTATTGTTTTGTTTTACTACAAAAATGTTTTATAAGATACACATCATTTATATGTTAAAGTGTATCACTCTGCACAATGAAATTCATTATAAAATCTAACACCCAAAATAATTACTTCATGAGAACAATAATATTTTAATTGTGTTTGATAAAACATTTATAATTATCTGAAAATTGTATTACGTCAAGAGAATGTGTTTCTCTTTTGAAGTAATTTTTAAAAGATAAGATTTAATTCTGAGTGTGCATTAAATGTTATTTGCAAAATGTATGTTATCTTGGGTTGACAATGACAACAAAATAAATCAATTTCTCTTGTAATATTGTATCATTATTGAATGTGAAATTGATGTATTTTGCAAAAATTTTGAATGAGCACAGAAAACTCCATTCCAAACATTTAATGTAGTGAGCAATTAATGTGAGTTAACAACAGGAAAGTGATTGCTGAGAGCTCATTGCAAATAGAACTATCTCGCATAGGAGTTGTTCTGTATGATATCCAGTGTAGGATGTAATGTTAATATTTGTAACATAGCATCATCATTTTTTATATATAGTTATCCATTTTGTACAAATATCACATACCATTTACAGTAATAAAGTGTACAGTCCATCAATTAATACACTATTTTCTCTTAAGTTTCCTCTCCCTTGTCTTCTCACCTAAGGAGTACTTCAAGAACCCTTCCTCACATCATCAACTCTTGCCATCTGATCTTGTTAAGGTCCTCTGGTGGTTAACCAAAGTATGATTTCTAATATTAGGTTATTTTTCAATGAAATATGGAAATATGACAAAATTATTCTGGAATAGTACCAGAAGTGTACCAAGGGGGTGATATGGGGCGATCAATCCTCTTCCCTGACATTTAAAGAAAATTGTCCATTTTGCATTTTTCCTTATATTTGTATGCATATTCACACACAATATATAATTATATACATATACAGACCCCTTCGATAGCTCAGGGCTAGCGCACTTGCTTGTCACAGAGATATCCCAGGTTCCATTCCCGGTGGGGCCAGAATAATTTGTAACTTTTCACTTCCATCCCTCAGTTCATATAGCTGTGATTGAAAAGTTGACCCTGTGGCTATCCACCGCAGTTGTATTACTCAGATACAGCAATCTAGATTCCCCAAAAACATTTTACGATGTGTCAAGTGAGTAAAATCATATAGAAGTGAACCTTACTAGTACTCATCACCATGGTCCTTCATTGATTGAAATGAGTGCACATACACATATGTAATACACACACCTATAATTGTTCATGTATATATGTCATGTGAGTGTGTGTGAGTTATCATCCCCTGAAATAAAATCCTCTGTAGTTCCCCTGAAAGGAACATGAATACTTACTCCAAGCCAACAGATTAAAATAACCATAATTTATATTTTGTACTTACATCTACAAAGTAATAATTGCATTTTTATATTTTGTGGATAAAATGTAAATTTTCTTATAGTAGTTTTATTTATAAACTTTTTGAAATATTTTTTTTTTTTGCACTTTTAGTCTCAAATGTTTTCATCTTTAGATAATGTACAATGATATTAATTCTTTTAAATTTCACCACTATCGATTTTCTCTTATACTCATTAAATTGCTTTTTTTCTCATACATGCTTTCTTTATTCATATAGTTCATGTCTAACTGTATGCACCTTTGACTTGGTTGTATAATTGTCTCTGTAATTCCATATTGGACCGGATTTTTCACCAGTCCGGTAGAGGCGGATTATAAACGAGAAAGTCATCAACTCTTTTGCAACTATGATTCACGAGATTTTTCTGCATTTAATAATGATTTATCATGGAATTAATAAATGCATATATATGTTAAATAAATTATTTTATGAATATTAAATACACCATTGCACTTGAGTCCTTGATCAGAATGGATGGGATTGTCCCTTGTTAACGCAGTTGACAACTACTTCTTTGATATATTTTTTTATTATTTATTTATGGAGAGGAGATATACGGGTGTGGAAAGACGATAAGTAATTTAGAGAAGAGCTTCACAGAGACTAACATTAATAATTTTACTATCGCATTATTTTATAAATAGGCTGTATCATAAATTTGCAATATATGGGCATGGTAAATTTCCACCAGAAGCTGATAATATTATCTAATATTGATAATATGAACTATTGATAATACTATCTAATATTATCAGTAGATCTAAAAGGCTTAAGTACGTCAATCTGCCACTAGAGAGCTCTATTCTCACCCAGACATTTCATGATGATAAAATATACATAATTATCTATTCATTACGTGGAAAATCGTCCCATAAATTCTGAATGCCAATTTACTAATTTTAATGTAACATTGAATCAATTCTTTAATTTGTATCGAATTCTTTAATTTGCACACGAACAATTCAGTAATAATATATTTGCGCGGGAGTGTTTTCCCTCGAGTTAATTGGGAAGACCCCGTAACTACTAGCTCAAGCATCTCTCTCTCTCTCTTCAGACTTTGTCGTGTCAACATCGGACCGTAATTACGTCCGTCATGAACATTTTGTGAAGATTTTGTGCGTGAGGTAAAACTATACATTTCCTTCAACCATGTAATGCGACCATCTGGAACTGTCGTGAATATGGTTTTATTGTGATCATGGAAACAGTGTGATCATATAAACTTTAAATACAATTGATGGATACACACACCGTCGATGCCTCCGATCTGCCTTTAATCCCAAAATGTGAAGAAAAAATAATTTCTATTTTTGTAAACATGTAAATCCAATCGACTACCTAATCATGTCATTCAGTGTGAGACAGTAAGCATCAACTGTCTATAGAATAAGATTTATTAATACCTTTTATTGTGAAAAAATGAGAGGTATTTACTCATTTAAGTTTTGTAAATAATAAATGGAAATACTATTGATTACTTAAATGTTTTTTGTGAGGTAAACGGTCACAAAATGCTCAATAAACAATGAATTACTTGGCGATTCTTCTGATTGGACTCAATTCCCATCCTCAGCCCTGCGCGATTCTTCTGATTCTACCGATTATTGTGACTGCGCTCAACTCTCCGCAGCGAAGTCGACTACAATCAACTTCTTTTATGAATGGAATGCTCGCAAAGTTGACTGTACTCGTCAGCAGTTGGCGTAACTGGAAAGTCCCATATACTTTTTCGATACCGATGCCATGTAGGTATAGATACTCTCTGATTCGATATCGTGTGTTCGTCCTAGTTCGTGCTCTGGGCCGTCCACAGCGCATGTTTGTCCTCGTTCGGCTCTGTTACATCACGACATTGCTCGCTGGTGTGGACGCGGCTTCATGCTAAGGTAAATGTTTGTTTTCTGAATGTAGTTTCATACTTTATTTCATTTGGGATTTGTGTTATGCTTCCTCTAACTTACTATTGAATCGAAAGTGAATGTTTGAAAGCATTTTGACCAGTTTGCAAATATGGCGTGCAAACGAGAAACTGTCATTGACAAGAGATTCCTTCATTGATCTCTAAAGGTACTATCACTAGCTTTTCAGCTACCACGTTGATATCAACACATATTTGGTGTAGTCAAAGTTAAGTTTTCAATATGCTGTCATATAGAATCAATAATTCATTATATGAATGGTCTTATCTTGTATGAATGCATGCAGTATGGATGTATATCTATTATTTTGCATGAAATTCTTTCATTTTGATAAATATGTGAAATATAATCTGCCAAAGAATTAATGTGTCGTTAACTCTGTTTCGAACTATGAACTTGTACTACTTGCATGAAATTGGATAATCTAGTGTACATAACATGCAGACGGTGACACTGACTGAAAGGACCTTGTGCTTGCTGGCTATGAGGCACTTACGGCGTCGTGGAAAGCTGGTTGGCGGGTCCTTGGAGTCGTCTCGAAAATAATTGAACGAATTTCCGTCGTGTCCCGGGAATTTCCTCCTTCATTTCCAAATTTTTTTTTTATATTTCGGATACTTCCTTAAGACACCCCCAACTTTGAAATGTTGTACATCAAGAAAAACTTTTTTAATACAAATATGACAGGGAAGGGAGATTCCAAAATTTACACAACGTAAATAGTGCCTGAAATTCAATTTTGAAACATTTCATTGTTAATGAAATTGGTTAATCATCCAACCCTCTTGTGATATTTCAAAAATAGGGTTCGAAAAACATAGAAAAAGACACATTTTTTCAGTACTCTTATGGCCTCTATACATCCTTCGTTATCAATATTATATTTTTTTCTGTTGAGGTCATATTACTATCTTAAAAACAATCTGTTATCCATACTTGAAACATTTTTATGATATAAAAACCTTTCAGGAGAAATGTACTTCCGAACCCAAAATTGATTTTCTAGGAAATCAATTGAAAACTAAAGAATTTCAAA
Source organism: Laupala kohalensis (assembly GCA_002313205.1). Classification (NCBI taxonomy): domain Eukaryota; kingdom Metazoa; phylum Arthropoda; class Insecta; order Orthoptera; family Trigonidiidae; genus Laupala; species Laupala kohalensis. The sequence continues at coordinate 34,600 of NNCF01130152.1, read as the reverse complement.
TTTGTGACCAAGGAAGGTCAGGAAAGAGAAAGGAAGGAGCCTTGCACAAGTAAGTGGAAGTAACGCCAGACTCAGCTCCCATCTGGCGTCTTACATCCATTATCAACATTATCTTGTTTCACCACGAATGTGTTCGTAGCAGAAGAAATGTTTATTCTTTCAGTCTTGTACTGGCATTTGCGTGGTTCTTATGAAATTCACTTCTGTTTAGAATAACGTATCACTGTAGAAAATCCTTTACCATATAGAATGAAATGCAATTGAAACAATAATTAGGGACAAGTAATGTAAACCCTGGTGATATTATCAAGGAAAAGAGTTCCGAGTTTGTAAATGAAACGAAAAAAAATAAATAAATAACGAGTTTCACGCGCTCCTTTTTGTATTATACAAAGTCAAGTCAGATTCCTGAGTGTCATCGCACTCCCCCCCCTTGAATCCGACAGTGATTCGAAGCTCATGAAAAACATACGAAGTTGCTGGTAATGTCGTAAAGTAGAGGTGTGTGGATCGTAGACATAAATATAAAATTCGGCGGTCTCTGCTATAGGTTGTCCATGATAACATGAGACAGAAAGACAGAAGATACTGTGGGGTGTCGGCCTCTCTCTCGTACACCCGCTTGGAGGGGGGAGGCAGGAAGGCAGCGTACGTCTCACGTACGCTCTGAGTTTCTACACGAAGTTATAAGGAACGCTGCGTTCTCTATGTTGACACCCAGCGTTAATCAAGTACACTCATCCTTGTGGAAGGAGAGTTTCGCAAGTCACTAGCGTTTGTCCAGAACCAGTACAGTACACGCTCTATCAAGTGTAGAAATAGTAGCTCTGAATGAGGTTGGATTTATCTTATGCCGGGGAAAAAACTCTAATTGTGAGGACTCTGGAGCTAAGGTCCAAGGTGCTCGAAGGTATTGTGAGTTCATAGCAGGAACAAGAAAGATTGTTGGAACCTGTACTGTACTCACAATAGTAATTAAAGGGTGGATCTAATCGGAGCGAGGCAATTTTCTTTTTCTGCCATCTCGACTCTTGTAAATTGTTACTCTGAGAGATGGTACTTAGAGTTTATGAGATCGAACCATAAATGAGTCTCATCTTTTTTATATTTCATAGATCGTAGACCATATGATCCCCCTGTGAAGACCAAACTCATTACATGGTTTCTTTATTGCATTATTTCTTAATTTTATTCCAATTTTCTCCTGTCTTACAATTGCGTCTTTAATCGTCATACTCATAACTTAATTCAAAATTGTACCGCTTAATTTCTTGTTCTGACTTATTTTTCTTCTATTTTCTAAATATGTACTTTTCATTCTCTCGAACAGTTCATATCCCTGTTCCTTATAAATTGGATGTTTTAGTATTTATAATTGAAAAATAACACCGCAATGTCTGTTGTAATGTTCGGTGCATAGAAATCGAAAAAAAAGTAATCAATGAAATTATTTGAAATGTCAATGGGCACTTCTTAAGTGTTACTATAATTACAATGCGAAGTATGATGAGTTGCACGAGCAGAAAAAACATTAAAATTGGCTGCTAATCAATAGATGTCAAACTTCACTCGCGTGAATGTTGACTGTGAAGCTTACTAATGTGTCAGTCAGAGTTAAATTGCGTTACGGAGGCGGAAGGACAATCCACTGAAAGTGTCATCTGGGTGACCGGATCGTAGAAGTACAAATATATAAACCCCATCGCACCCAAGACCCCAATAAGAGGAAGAAGGGGGCAGAATCGTACCACGCGCTTGACTATAGAAAGCTGTCTTCACTTTTTCTGGCATCTTCGTACCTTTTTTATGCAACTAATGGTGTTGCTGTGCATGGGATGACTGACAGAAGATAGTCATGGCATCACTTTTATAACCAATCGAGATTGTTGTATTGTCAGTACCACTCCTCGTTTGATACAATTAATTAAATTTCCAGAAAGAACTTAAAGTATTTTCTTTTTTTCCTCCTTACATTTGTCGCGTTGGGGCGTCGCTATATAATATTTTATAGCGTTGTCTTCGTCCCAACAGCGGGAGGGATAGGCCCCAGATTTAATAGAGTAACTCGCTTGGCAGAGAGGTTATTTCAAATGGATTCCCTATCCAGGTTTTGGCATTAGGTTAATAATATATAGATACATATTAAAATATAACAAAGGTTTAATGATTGAAATGCAAGTGAGCCCTCGTGGGCTGATGATTACACATTTACGTTACATGCCCCTATCGGGGCGAGAAATCAACATATTGAATTGACATGGCTTAAGGCCGAAAGAGACGGCAGAATCCGTTAGAATGTTCCATGTGCATTTAATTACCGTTAAGCAGATCGACAACAGAGCTGGTGCACTCCGAGGAGCCGCGGTGAGCGGCGCCTGACGCTTCTCGCGTCCAGCCGTGCTCGTCACGTCTCGTCACGTCTCGTCACATCCTCGGGCGTTCCGTCGGTCGCGATTCCAGCGAGTTCCCCAAAAGACTAGCCCTAGCCCATTGGGATGGGTGGTCTTCTGCTTTAAGTAACCTCGAGGGGTGTCGCGGGGATTAGGGTGCATCTTCTCGGGAACGCAACGGACCTTGAAACCCGCCCTCACAGGGGTGGGAGGCTCCACGTGGCCATCGGAATGTATTGAAACGCTCTCCATGGTAGGAGGAGTAATCCGAAAAGGGAAAAGTTGCACACGACCCTACGATAATTTGTGGAGGGGGATGGGCGTCGGCCCATGTATTCAGATACGTTTGGGGAAAAGGTAGGGGATATCGATGTGGTGGGAGACGCCAAAGTGCGTACCTTACGTGTGTGGTCTAGTTTCCCTGAGTCTAGAGCAATAGCTCCCTGCTGCGGAGAAAGAGTGATACAAAAAAAGGGTTTGTTTGTCGCGGCGAGCGAATCGACCCACGTGTAGGTTGGGGTCTAAAGTGCGGAGTCCTCTGTGATTGTGAATCAAATGATATACACGTGCCCGGATGCTCGCGTAGTTCTAATAACATGGGAGCAGCTTGCCATAAGGGATATTATCGTTATCGAAAATCAACACAGTTTCATGAAAGGGTTTTTAGAAAGGCGCGCCTCTTAGAACGCACACGCACACGTGGCGCGCGAGGCCCCGAGTCGCCAGCGGAACTCGTGATCTAAACAATCACCTTCGCGTAATGTCAGCTTTGCGTAATATTATAAACCTTTGATGAATATTATAAACCTTTGCGTAATGTCGTCAGCTCCGTGACACATTTTTTGGATGACATTTAAAACCATAGAGTATATGACGGACCAAGGGTATCTTTTTCCATAGTCAAGTAGACCCACGTCTTGATGAGGATTCGTTGTCTCTCCGGTCACCATCATCACATCGTCGGGTGCATAGCGTAGTACACGCCAAAGTCCCGTGTGAGGTGCGCGACGCGCGCTCCAACCAGCGTTGAGAGACCACATCTCTTTGTGTTGCGTAGGATAACGAGTCGATGCATTTACGAAGTTGATTATAAATAAATGTTTGTTTTGTTTGAATAGTAACTGCATTCTTTTATTTTTGGTTCAACATCGTTTTTAAAATTATTTATCATCACGGCACGCTTAATTAACGCTTGTTCTGTCCCCTTGACATGTTGTTTTAATCCTTCTTGTACGGTTTGAACGTGATGTTGTAACTCTTGTACGGTCGCCTCGGAAGCATCGGAAACAGATAAACACGCATCGACATAAACTTTTGTCGCACCGTCGCTCTCCTCTTCCGGTTCAGCGAACCCGGTGATGCGTTTGTTTGCAAACTAATAACGCCCTCTACGCATCACACTATCTCTCAGATTGCGACCAAAGACATCCATGATGTGTTCTTCGCGTGTAGTCCTGATTATGACTCATGTTTCATGTCGCTTGTGTCTATATTGTCGTCTCGTACAGTGTCCTAGCAACGCGTGGGCGTCACCACTTCCCGTCCACAACGTCCCCCAACTCTTGGGTGAGGAGCGTGCCGATCAGAAAGTAGAAGAAACGGACCCCTCTTGCCTGACAGTGTTCGTGCTCTTCTTGTCGGTCCCTCCGGTTGCGGAAAAAACAAACGTCTTTTCTCTCTAGAAGAAACGAAATGTTCACATTTCAATTATCTCAACACATTTATCTCTACACCACACGCGATCAACCGTTGTATCATTTTCTGAAACGTGTCACTGTGGATTTGATGTGTTTGCACAACACGAAGAAGGTAATCCCTCGGGCAGAGGCTATTCCTAATAGCGTTTTTTTTGTTGCGTTTGACGATATCGCGACAGAGAAACAAGATTGCATCAAAGCATACTTTGCGGCGGGGCGTCACAGACAAAGTGATGTCCTGTACCTTTGTCACACCTATACGAAAATCAAAAAAAAACTCATACACGGTAATGCAAACATCATCGTTGCTTTTCGACAAGGCGACAACAACCTCGCGTACATTTACAGAGAGCATGGCGGCACGGATTTGCCTTCTTTTGACGATTTTGTGCAGATGTGTTCAGATGTTTGACCCCTTCGCCGTTCTCGTGATACACCAGACACAAAGCATGCATCATGGACGCTGTCGCAAGGGTTTATATCGATTTCTCATTCCGCGTATATAATGACGTTGTCGCGACACAACAGGACATTGCTGTGATGTCATGAGCAGGATGAGGAATAAAGACACAAATAAATGTACATGTAATGACGATGAGGACACAGTCGACCATCTGATCCATTAATGTAGATATGTTGATGCAGAGAGAGAGAGAGAGAGCAATTTGGTTTAGAGAATTAAAGAAATACGGTGTATATTCTACAACAGACTGGAGTAAGTATATAGAAAGACAAGACATATACCATAAATTTGAAGAGTACGTTACACAGGTACTCTTAATACGAAAGGCAATGAGCAATACAGTTAGATAGTGATTGCTCCTGACCTCCAAGTGGTGGGGAAGGTAACGGTTGAACCAGAGTAGTTAAGACGGCTAACGGGAAGAAGCCAAAATAGGTAATACAGAGAACAGAGATCGTAGATACCAAATACAGCGGTTAAATGGAACAAAAGGAAAAGGAAATAAAAAAGAATGAGAGAAACAATGGATAAATTAAACAAAACCCAGAAAGTGACCTAACGGTCTAGTAACTGGGTTGCATAAAAGAAAATATAAATAAATAAATAACTGGTAACAGGGTTCAGCTGCGATTGGGAAAGTCCGAGTCTGGCCGAAAGTGCTCCCTTGTTGCTTACAGAATAGCTCCTAGCCGCCCACACGGAATACTTTTCGAGCGGATTCAGCTTCTCGCATCTCGATCGACACGGAAAGCGGAAAGTTACCGAACAGGCCCTCGTATATCAGTTGGAACGGGAGACGTGCGTCCTGAGCGAGGTGAATCTTCCGAGAATGCAGGTGGGTGGCGTGGTGTGAACGTTTAGCTCGCCACGACCTCCTAGACGTCCAGATATTTTTTCCCCTCGAGATTAATGAGTAGACATTGAGATACGTGAGTACCGAAAGAACTACGAAATTAAAATCGCCTCATTGGCAATTAGAAACAAAAGAAAGACCACATAAAGAAACTCTCAAACATTCAATAAAGGACCACGCGGAATGCGAAAATTATGCCTTGGATCATAATTATTTTCAAAAGGCGTTAATTATAGGAAATTATTATGAAGTTGTTAAATTTCGGTGATATGTGATTTCTGATGGTAGTGTTAGTTTTTTGGGGACATTTGTTAATGTAATGAGGATTATTAAGAATGCCAGTGTCAAATTTATTTGATGTGTTTGATTATTTGTGTATTTTCTTAATGTTTTTGTGTATTATGGATTATAAACCTAATTTTATGAAGAATTTGTGCGTAATTATGTGTTTCGAGGTAACTTCTAATTTACGTTAAGTATCCCGAAACCAGCGCGAAGATACAATTAATTTGATAATTAGCGTTACTATATATAAAGATAATATTCATTAAAAAAATTATTTTACCTTACATTTCATGTCTCCTTTTATATAAAATAACTTACGAAAGTTATAAATAGCTTAGAAAAACAAAATAGGGCAGTCTGTATATTTTGTTTTCATCATGGATCAATATTTTATTATATAGACAAACAGGGCCCCAAAAAAACCTTGCTGCTTGGGGCCCCTGGGAAAATAAATCCGGCACTGGACATAATTTTGTAACTTTCATATATTTGTTGTTTGTTCACATTACTACATTAAAAATATAATTTCATAAATTATGAATTATTTTATTTGTATTCTGGAATTATCTATTGGATCTGTTGATGTATTATATTTCAAAATATTATAAACAACAACTTTTAATAAAATACATCAACTTATCAAACTTTATAAATATTATATGTATTGTAAAATCATAATATTGAAAAAGAAATGATTATTTCAAGCTCCCCATATATCTACTCGATTAGCCCCCCCCCTTTCATTACACTCTAGATCCGCCAACTAGCCCTACCTCCGTTAACTTAATGCGGAAGTCGTATAGTCAGGCATGAGACTCCGCGCGACTAGGCAAGGGCTGCGTCATCTGATGATGAAGGCTACGCTACTTCACTTGTATTTGTAAATGGGAAATGTAGTGTGCTATTGACGCTTATCTACACGGAGCGATAGGATGTATGAGTTGGGCGGTAGGTCATTGTTAGTAGGTGGGCCGGTTAGCTGGATTTACCAACAACTTGGCCCACGTGGAGGGGTTAGTAGAAGTAGTTAGTAAAAGTTAGTAATTGATACTAGCAGGTGGAGGATAGAGGAAGGAGGGTTCGTTTTTCAGTAGTCACAGCTATATGAACTGGGTAATCTTGCGAAAAGCTACAAATTTTTCTGGCTCCACAGGTAATTGAACTCGGGATGACTTGTGAAAGAGCAAGAATGCTGCCATCTGAGCCACCATAGGGGCTTGCACCATGCTACTTTGTGGTAAAAGACAGATTGGTTCGTTTTGCTCAGCACTTTCACGAAGGCAGCAGCGAGCTAGGTTCGGAGTTACGTCCCGATCGGAGGAAGACTAGATCACATGGTGACATGAAGTTTTATTCTTATTTTCTTCAATGCATGTCGAAATTCATTCTTATTCAAAAGTGTCGAAAGTGTTAGCAAACCAGAACTATCTCATTTATTCTTATTCAAAATATTTTGAAAACTAGAGATTATATTAGCTAATAATGAGGGTATCGCAATATGTAAGTCATAAACGTAAATTTCTCATTAATATATTGTTCTTAAAATATGTACTGTGAAAAATGAAATAAAAACAAAATTTTTTTTAACAAAAACGTTTTTTTTGTGTTTATTCGGTAAATATCTCTTTCTAAAGCTCTAAATATCCCGTCAAATAATACTGAATTTTTCGAAAAATTGACTTATTTCTAAAAAATTAATCAACTTTTCTAGTGGAATACTTTGTTCCTTCTGTAGGACACGTATNGACTTATTTCTAAAAAATTAATCAACTTTTCTAGTGGAATACTTTGTTCCTTCTGTAGGACACGTATCAATGAACTACGACATAGTACGCGAAAGTTACTTCGCAGTGTGATGTCAAGTGCGTGAGAGGTGCAGGATTTCTTCTGCTTCACCACCATCATGAACTGTAATACATACTCTAGTGTATCACTCATATCATTCCAAAAATTCTTACCATGAAAAGTGTAAAAAAACTTAAAGATAAAGACGAATTTGAAAAAGATTTTTCTGAAAAGTTTCTTTGTGTTTATACGAAAATTATACGTACCTAACCTTTCAAAATACCTTCAAATCATTTAATACATTTTTCGAAAAATTCATAATTATTACAAAATTTCATCAACAGTTCCAGTGCTTCACCTTGCTCTCTTTGTCTAGGAAGCGACTCGATGACATGGGACATCAAACACGACGTCATGGTGTGGCAGTCGTGTGAGTCTTCACGAGCTTCCAGAGCTGGAATACACACTATGGCGTCTCAATCATGTTTTACAAATAAATATTCACTAAGACACGCGTGTATAAATTGATGGTAACATTAAAAAAATTAAATTTTTCCCAAAAATGTATTTATTCGGAAAGAATGTGTGTCTATCCTAAAAATTCATTTTAATAATTTTGTATTCTTTTCAAAAAAGGATAATTTTTCGTACTTTCATCAACTATTCTAGTGATGCTCTCTTTCCCTAGATGAGGTCTCTTTGAAATAGGACATCGAACGTAAAAGTGAGATACCCATATCCTCGTCATGGTGTGAGAATCGTGTGAGATTAAACGAGCAATATGAGTTGCAATACACACTATAACGTATTACTTTGATTTTTCTAATGAATATTTACTAAGACAAGTGTAATAAGATTGAAAAGGAAGAAATTGTGTTAGTCTTCGGTTTTACGAAAGAAAATAAAGAAAATATCTTTTGAAAACAATTCGTTTTCTGTTCATTCGGAAAATATATGTCCCTAATCTCTAAAAATTCCTTCATATGATTTTGTGATTTATTGGAAAAATACAATTTTTTAAAATCATGATCAACTATTCCAGTGTTTCACCTTGCTCACGTTTTCATTACGAAGCGTCTCGATGAATTGGGAGACATACTATGCGAGTCGAGTGAGTCCCCTTCTGTTTAACGAGACACTCTCGAACGTAAAGCTCTTCTTATTCTAGTTCATATTTACTATTCAAAGTACACAATCATTGAAAAACAAAGAAAAAATTACAATATTAAAAAAAATTAGCGTTTATTCGGAAAATATGTCGTAAACTTTAAAATGATTTTGCGGTTTTTTGCAAAATTGAATTGTTTTTCAAAATTTGAACAATAATTTCAGTGTTTCACCTTGCTTTCTTCCATAAAAGAAACGTCTTGATGATCTGGGTCATCATACGGAAAAGTGAGGTTCCCAACACTTGGTCATGTTGTGCGAATCAAGAGAGTCTTGGTTTAACAAGCATCATGAACTGCAACGAGCAAGTTTAACGAGCACCATACCGTCGTAGTGAGTTGGTCCACGTCCTGACGGTGGGATACAGAGAAGGCTCCCAAGTATTTCTTTACTTTTATTTTTCCTTTCTGCTGATTACCTAGTTTTTCATTTTCATTGCTTTTACCTTTACTGGCCTTCTATGTGTGCTGAACGCTCACCCATGTGTTTGCCGTGTATGGCGACCCGTGTAGGAGGGAACGGGTGTCCTGGCGAGTTGAGGGGTCATGCAACCCTAGAAGGATTTCCTTGTATGAGTCATCCAATACGCTTGCTTTGGCCTCGGCGTCTTCTAGACGGGCGATAGGGGGTTAACCCATCCCCGACCAATTGGTTCGGACTAGGTCTTCGACTGAACTCCACGGTGAGAGGGGGCGCACAGGGGGTCTTTCTCGCTGGTCGGTGGCGTTGGAGTAACCCTGCATAAAGAAATCCTGCGTATCCCCGCTATATCCCCGTGTCAACCCTGGCACCCCAGTGGGGTGTGTCCTTGTTGTGGGTGGGGAACACGTGAATGAAATTCTATATACGTACACATGGAAACTAATACCCCCCAACCTGTCCCCCTCTTTTGCCCTCTTCCTCTAGGAAGAGACGACTAGTTGGTGAAACTGTGGATTTACACAGTGTTTTTTTGTAAGGATTGCGACAGGCCCACAAAGCCTCGCTTCCTATTAATGAAATGTATCGATGAGGGAAAGACTTTTATGTCTCAGATCTATTCGTCTTCCGAAAGCAATTGCTGATACCATCGGAATGCTTCCGTCTGGCGTGCGCCAGCGTAATGGTGAAATTCTGTTGAAGGCACGCACAGATAAGCAGATCGAGAGCATTTTAAAACTGAAAGAAATTGCTGGTCTTGAAATGAAGACGACACATCCTAGCCTGAACATGTGCAAAGGTGTGGTGAATCACGAAGACTTTTCACATGAGTCAGATGAATATTTAAAGTCATTCTTTGAGTTCCAAGGCGTGGTAAATATAAACAGAATTAAGAGGAAGGTGCTGGGAAAGTTAGTCCCCACCCGCACACTGGTTCTGACGTTTGATAAGCCCAGTTACCGGGAACCATATCCTGCGGTTTTTATATCCTGCGTGTGCGCTAGTATGTACCAAATCCTCTGCGCTACTTCAAGTGCCAGAGATTCGGTCACAGTCGACCGATGCAAGTCACCCTGCGAAGTATGTGCATTTGCGGACAGCCGTCGGACGAGTCGTCAGCTTTTCTCGTCGCCTCCGTGCTGCGTGAATTGTAAGGAAAGCCATCCTTCCAAATCCAACTACTGCGCAATATATATCATGGAGAAAGACATCCAAAGGATCCGCGTTACGGAAAGGGTGTCTTTCCACGAGACCAGGCATCGGTACCTTATCAAACATCCGATAACTATAACCAAATCTTTTGCAACAGCAGTCACTGCACCGAAACCATCTACAGCTTCTTTTCGCTGTCGGGTAGTTTTGAAGGAAACAGAAAAACCCAAGATGTGTAATTCTGGTGTTCAGGCATCATTGGATGATCCTTCTGTCTTAAAAGACGAATTTCTGGGGTGAAAAATCCTTGTACCTACAAAATACAAGGTATCACCCAAACAAAAAAATATCTCTCTCCACCCCTACCTCAACTTCCCCAAAAATTCAGCAAGCGAAACCAGCGAAGAAACAATCCCTCCAAAGGCAAACTAGGCGTCGTCCCCGCCGGAGAAAACGCTTCCCTCTGTCCCGAAGAACTGACTCTTTAAAGTCAGATTCCCATGACGGCTACCTCTAGTCGCCGACGCTCAAGGAGCAGAAATAGGGGACTTGTTCTGTCCCCGAGTGATCATTCCAACAGTGATCACAGCGATTCTGCTGTAGAGGAGATCACAGCAGGGTCTGACTTTCAAGTCGTTCACAGAAAAAAATCCAAACAACGAAGAAAGAGCTGATAAACTCCAGACCTTGGCCCTTCTTTCCTGGAATCTGAATGGCATTCATGCCCGTTCAGGTTACCTAAAGCTCTTACTGTCTCGTCGTTCTCCTCAAATCGTATGTCTTCAAAAAACATATCCCTTACCGAAACACTATTTTTACTCTCGTGGCTCTGCCTGCTACAGGTTGGACTTAGAAGACGGTCTACGGGCTGACGGTGGCGTCGCTGTGCTCGAAGACGCTTTATTCTATGCCAAAGAAGTCTCTATATCAAACGTCTTTCAGACCGTATGTGTGAGGGTGAGCCTTCCATCCCTTACATTTTCGGTATGTAATATTTATATCCCCGCCGGGCAGTCATTCGCGAAGAAAGATCTTGCTGGTTTGATGGACCAGTTGCCATTTCTTATCGTCGGGGATTTCAATTCCCATAATTCAATGTGGGGTTCCCCACACAACTGTCCAAAGCGTTATATCATTGAAAAACTGATAGATAGCTGAGATATAGCGCTCCTTAACATGCGCCACTTCACCCACTTCTGTACAGCTTCCTGATCTTTCTCGGTGCTGAATTTAGCAATCTTCAGTTCCTCTCTTTCCCCAAACTTGGACTGAACAGTTCTTGACGATCTGTTTGGGAGTGGCCACTACCCGATTCTTATACATTTCAACGTCATTTCCCCCTCGGTTTCACATCCCTCTCAGTGGATATTGAAAAAAGACTGGAATGTATTTAAGCGCAACATCAATTTTTGCGATGAGCCTTTCGCCGATGTGGATGCTGTGGCATCCCATTTCACCAACGCGGTTCTCAAAGCCGTCGATGTTGCCTTCCCTAAACCATCATGTAATCCAAGGCATTGCCCTGTTTCATTGTCGAATTCGGATTGCGCAAAGGCGATCAGCGCTCGATAGAAAGCTTTAGCGCGACTAATTAACCAACCCTCTGTTGATAATCCCATTGAGTTTAAAAGATGCAGAGCCAGAGCAAAATGAACTCTTCGAGAAAGTAAGTCCTCCTCCTGGACGGCTTACATTTCATCTCTTACCAGCCGTACTCCATCAGTCGTATGGCAGAAAGTTCGCAAGATTCAAGGTACATGGTCTTCTTTTTCCATCCCCGGTCCCAATGAAAATGGACAGATCGAAACTTCACCCGAAGTCATCGCTGAGAAACTTGCATCGCACTACAAAAGAGTCTCTAACTCCTCCGGTTTTTCTCCAACGTTTCTTCAACAGAAAGCTCACGTGGAAAAGTGTCGTTTGGATTTCTCCAGTTGTAGAGACAAGGAATAGAACATTCCTTTCTCTATGACGGAGCTGACCTTTGCCCTTGCGTCCTCGAAATATACAACCTGTGATCCTGATCAAATACATAACGCATTGCTAAAACATCTTCCAGAGATAGGCATGAGATTCCTTCGGAAGTTATTTATCTGTATTTGGAATGAGCATACCGTCCCTGCTCAATGGTGTGAAGCCATAATTATTCCACTTCCGAAGGAGGGAAAAGATAGTTCTAATCCGCCGCACTTTCGACCGATTTCTCCGTCAAGCTGCGTTTGCAAATTGTTAGAAAGAATGATAAATTGTCGCATTGTTTGGTCGCTGGGAACGCGAAACCTTCTTACCAATATCCAATGTTGTTTCAAAAAACTGCGGTCAACTCTAGACCACCTGTTGCGTTGTCATCCACCATCTCATCAGCGTATGTATAAAGAGAATATCTCGTGGCCACCTCCTTTGACTTGGAAAAAGCTTATGACACAACCTGGAGGTACGGAATCCCACGCACATTGCACTCGTGGGGATTCCGAGGCCGTCTTCCTTTGTTCCTGAGAGCTTCGTATCCCAACGCTCTTTCCGTGTTCGCTTCGGAACTTATTTATCATCGTATCATCCTTTGGAAAACGATGTCTCACAAGGCTATATCTTTAGCGTCACTTTTTGCCATATCCATAAATAGCATTGCGTCAGTGGTTTGAGAACCCTTTATGCGTCTCTCTTCGTTGACGAATTCGCCATCTATTGTTCGTCTACCAGCAACTCTGTCATCGAGAGGAAAGTGCAATTGGATTCAAACCGTTTACACGAGTGCAGCATGTCTATCGGCTTTAGTTTTTATGTATCCAAATCATGCTGCATGGATTTATGTAGGATATACCATCTCCATAAAGGTCCAGATATTTTTCTTGGGGGCCAACGTCTTCCTTTCGTTGACTCCGCAAAATCCTCGGTCTCACATTCGACCGCACACTAACTTGGTGCAATCACATCCGAAAACTTCAATCCTGTTGTAATTTTCCCCTAAACCTCCTTCGCTGCTTAAGCGCAGCATCATCATGGGGCGCAGATCGCACTTGCCTTTTTCGTCGGTATAGAAGTCTCATTTGGTCTTTATTAGATTATGGCAGATGTTTCAAAAAATCCAACATTCACGGTTAAAACGATCGTGCAGGTAACGTATTACTAAACACCTGGAGCGGTCAGTCAACTTCTTACAGGTGTCTCTTGGGCCTGCGCAGTTCTGCAAAATTGAGATTGCTGCTTAAAAGATATATTGTATTTTACCAGAATCTCGTGGGAATCCACGAGGTGACAGCGCGTCTAGTCCTGCCAATAGTTGAAGAGAATTAGTTCCCACATATACTAACAGGGAACGCCAAAGACCTGAGTACTCTAGACTGCAGGGTCGACTGAACTTAAGACAGTTGAAAAGCGACGTCAGCTATCGTTTGCGAGGAGCCGGAGGAGGAGTGAAATACGTATTGTGAGATTTGAATAATTTAGTGATTAAAATGAAGAAATCACTAAATTATTAGAAATGGCAAGTAAGCGAGGATGTGAGTAAAAACGACCCGTCCCGGCAGTATAACCAAGGACACAGGGGGAGAGAAGCAAGTGGTGACTTGTCAGAAAAAAACGTTGAAAAAGAGCGGTTGGAAATAATTCAAAATTACACAAAATTCCCAATCAGAATTTAGACACAGGAGGGGGAACAGTTGCGGCATTGGAAGTTTTTCGTCACGTGAAGTTCCAANCTTGGAAGTGGTAAAAGAGGTGTAGGAAGGGATGAAGTCCATTTAAGAAATGGCAAATTATTTTTTTTTCTTCTTGTTGTATCTTGAGCCTTGTTGTATCAGATCAGAGAGACGAGATCAGAGACACCAGATTTTTTTGCGCGAAGTGAAGACTTGTAGATCTTTTTGTGAGCAGAGCCACGACTGTCTTATTTTCGAAGTTATCTGACTAGCTCATGATGTCCGATGAGATTTCCGAGTTCGCTATTTTCCGGAACTAATTCATCAGTCTTTGGCTAGCATTTCGGCAGCAAATTCTAAATCCGAGACGCGACAAAATTCGTACGAAAAATATGTCCATTAGGTGGGCTCTTCCGAGAAACCAGGAACCGCCATTGAACTTGAACCATGATGGTTTGGGTCCACGCCGCTCCTGAGGGCATCCAGGCAGCATAGATTGTGGGAGGAAGGCACCACCAGGTTTGCTGGCACTAGTGACGTCATTAACCGGAAGTCGTTCGGAGATCGAGGCCAGGCCGGCTTTCCCGTGCGGTTGACGCACCCTCCACTCAACACTGCACTGCTTGATTGGTCATCAGGTTGAGGTATTTCACGATTATTGGTGGCATCCAATACATATCGTCATGCGCTATTGCGAGAAGACGAGTGCGGGTCTTATTGTTCAGAGGG
>NNCF01130150.1:17732-30601 GCA_002313205.1 Laupala kohalensis | reverse complement strand
TGACCTAGTCACGAATTCAAGCCTTCTCATTTGCATCTTTTTGTTAAATTTCGATAGCAGCATACTTTTGCATGCTTATTCTTTCTGTCTTCGTGATTTTACCAATATAGCGTGTAATTAGTTGAAGGGTCGTGAAATTGATCCAGAACATTCCATGCTGTCTTTATTCGTCAAAATATAGTTTCATACTGTCTATTATAATAAAGATAGTGCTCTTCTTCTTAGTTTCTACTAATAAACAAACATTCGATTCAAATTTCTCCGTATCCAGACTTAACTTTCACGCCAAGTTATTTCGGTTGGATAATTTAGTATTATGTACACTATCACCTATTTGTGGATTGTAAAAATGCAGTGACCTACATTTGGATAAATCAATAATAAATTGTACGATCATTGCAACAACCACCACAATCCCGTTTCGTAAAAGATTTCCTCGTTTCTCCCGGCAAAACACATTTCGCCAAATAATGCACTCACACACAGTTCTTATTTCTACTTCCCTATGGCACGGGGCAAGAAAATACTAATATTGCCACTGACAACGCTTTTTTGTCAAGAGATATACTGGATTGTACTGTTCGGACAAGAGATATAAAACGCCGTACTGAATTGTATAGCTCGGACACATGCTTTTGATTGTTATAAATCCTTGTACTTCCTTTTATAGGTTTTGCTGCTACCATACACCGGAGGTGCGTGGATAGCAGTTATAACGAGTATATTCGTAGTGGCTATTGCTTGGGGAATAGTTCATATTCCATTGTCTATTTTGAAGCAATTTGGAAATCAAGATGTTCCGATGTCTTCAGGTAAGGAAAAAGACCAGTGTTCGTTTAAGTTTTAAACAAAAGATTACAACTTAAATTGGGGCGGTTTGATTTTCGTGTCACTGTATCAATTTACGAAGAGAGTTTTATTGTTTTTCAACAAGTGGATTAATTTTCATATTATATATTAGAAATAATAGATACGTGACTGTCAGATTAGTATGCGAGTAGTTCATGAGATCTTTAATAGTTGAACGAAAGATTTTCTAGCTTCTGAACTATACTAACTGATTGTCCATCTCATCTTATTTATTTATTTTGAGCTGCGTTAACAAATGAAAGATTGATTAAAAAACATTTATTGACAATAAACACATATAGATTTAATACAGTAATGTGATGAAAAGGGCAAAACATTCAACCTAGGTTAACGACAGATATTTACAAAAAGGGAATCTCATATTTCTTGAATGTAGGAATTTAAGTTACACCACTTTCCAATAACAACAAATTAAAACTATCTTGCTATATCTAGAAACTGTGAGTCGTTATTAATCTCTTCTCTCTTCTAATTAACGAGTAACCAGTCACTTCCGTAATATAAATTTTAGATTTTACGAGGATACAAGGAATAATAAATTTAGTCTAAGGGAGTAGTTATGAACTGAGTGTGACCACGTGTCTGACAATTAACTCATAAATGCGTTTCAAGATAACAATCTCATTTAAGAACCATGCACACAATGAGTTCCATCCGACACACATTTCATGGAATGTGAAAAAATGGTTTACGGTAACGTGTTTCATGCATCTCGATCATTCCATTGGATTTTGGTTAGAGATGACTCATTCTAATAAAGCTACCAATGTAGTTCGAAAGCTAGAAATAAGGTAAAATAAAGCTAGAAATTCAGGTAAAATTTCGACATAGAAGTTTTGCCATGTCTAAATCATCAAGCGCTCACCGGTTGTTCGTGTACCCGTGAGGAAAGATATGTCACGTTGTATTCGACATTTCTTTCTAACAGTGAGTTCTTTGAAGAAATTCGTTTGAAATACCCCTATGTCTATGCAAATTTGTTTAAAGTTTGAGTACATGCTGTCTTCGTTTCTACCGTTGTTGCTGCTAAGGATGAGTCTGACCCTCCATATAATCTCTGCGTTTTCATTAATCTTTGTTACCACCCGATGGATTTTCTAGAAGCGTAATATACAAGGAAGTCAACTGTGAGGTATCATATCATAACCCTTCTTGTAGTCAATGTTTCCTGTCGTAATATTTCTTTGTTCCTGTATAGCAAGATTCATTTCAACTTCTTCTATTAAATGTTCTTTAAGCCTATTGCGTTGATTGGTTGCCTTTCAGTTTTTCAGCAATTACATTATTATTTGCGTATTGATTTTGTTTCTTCTAGCTTTTATTGGCTGTTATGAAATTGTAGACTTTAGATTCGTCTATATTTAGCGTAATTCTAAATTTCCTTGTCTTTGGGTTTCAAGTAGGTCTTCCCTATATTAGCGGTACATAAGGTCCCGTATTTACGGTTGGAAACTATTTAATTCCTGGTTCGTTGCTTAAATTTATAAAAGAAACAAAAAGGTTGCTTCGGAAACGATTGAGCATGTGTTATAGGAAGGCGAATGTTATGGCGAAGAAAGGGCAAAATATCTGAAGGAGAAAAATATAAGGGAATTAATAACGGATATATCATATTAAAGAGAGACATCAAAAGGATAATTGTAAAATTTAAAGTGAATCGAGGAAGAACGTATGGCAATACAAAATTTTTAATGGTGAATAATACGTAATATTACGTAATGTTCAATTTGTAGAGTCATAGCGGAGCGCAGTAGCAATCGACTAGAATGTAGTTTACCATATGCGCTGGTAAATTAGAAAAACATAACCTTACATAAAATTAAATATGGTCATATGTATGATTCTAAACAGACACGGACTCCTCTATAAAGTATGGAGACGGAGAAAATAAATGTAATATGACACCACCTATACACTGTAGATACTAAATATCATCAATATATGCATCTCGGTATAGTGCCAGAGTGCGTCTCAAAAGAGAGTTTTACCTATCTCCGAATGCCGCCATTTTTTTGTCAAATTGACACGATATTCAAATGTACATTTAATGACTCTCTTTCGGAAATGATTAAATAATTATGTGTCGTTTGATTCTCAAATACACTTGAAAGTTTTATGACTTATATTTATTTTAATTATTTATATAACCAAAGAGAAAATGGTAGAAATAATTTTGAAACTACAAACAAGAAATAGAACGGGATATGATAACATCCAGTATGAGATGATGAAGCAAGTATATACAGAAAATAAAGATACACTTTTCGGTATCTTAAACAGTTGTGTTGATAAAGGATTTTTGCAAGTAGTGTGGAAATAAGGAGAAATTAAATCATTCTTAAAATCAGAACTTGATCCGAAGACGAGTAAATTGTTCAGGCTGATAGTTCTCTTAACTAACTTTGGTAAACTATTAGATCGATGGATATATCAGAGAATAAGTACTGAAATGAAAAACGAAAGAAAGTTAATAAGAAGCAGTATTACATATGGCAACATGTGCATAGAAAATGTATTGGAAAATTTGCAAAATAGATCTATTCAAAATGTATCATAATCGGACGACATTATGGTGCTAATAAAAGGAGACATTCGACGAGAATTGTAAAGAGAATGAAAAAAGATTCTGACCTTTGTCGAACAAATATGCACAGAAAACAAATTGAAATTTTCAGCAGCAAAAACAAAAGGTTTGTGGTTTGTGTATGCCTCTAAAAACAGACGTAATCCATGCAAAAGATATATGGTGAAAATACCATGTTTGTAAATACATAAAAAATTTTAGAACTTGTTTTGAATGAAAAGTTACACTTTCTTACACAGATAGATTATATAGCAGAAGGGGCTAAAAGATTATATTACGGTTTGTTCCAGGTAAATATAACGAAATTTTATATAGGGCAAGAAGATAAAATAAAGTTATACAAAGGAGCAGTAGGACCAATTCTAACTTTGGCTCAAATGAATGGAGATACAGAGTAACAACAGGATATGGTGAATTAAAAATTAATTCAGTACAAAGAACGTGATTCCTAGTAATAGGAGGCGCATATCGCATATTATCACGAGAAGCGACAGAAGTTATATATGGAATAATACCATTGGATTTACACAGCTAAATTACAATTTGAACGAAAATAGAACAAACAAGAAAAAGAACTATAGCAGTACAAGAAATAGAAAAGGAAACAAAGCAATGGAAAGGAATGATAGCAAAACAAATAATGCAAAAAATCAGTTCAAAAATAACTGATTAAAAGTTAGAAGTTTTGAGTAGGAAAATATAAATAATGAAAATTAAAATAAAACACTAACGGTATATGCTTAATTTTTTGGAACCTTGAACTTAGAAACTTCAAAACTTAGAACAACACAATGGAGTGTTTATAAGCATTTGATACATTTGAAATAGTCACAAAAATACAGACGTTTTACCTATAAATCGTTCGCATTTCAGAATTTGACAAAATAGTGGTTAGGATGACACATTTGTTGTTTCAAAATTGTTAGCTTCTTCCAAAACTTCTACCTTTTGTCGCGTAGTCGCAGGCAGCGGGAACCCGCGTTGCCGAGTGAGTGACGAAGCCGTCTCAAAAAGAGTCTCGGTACAAGAGGTCTATAAAAAGCCACTGCTCTCCGCATCTGGGGGAAATGCTGCTACTCTTGAACAAGTCGCCCGTGTCAATGTACCTCTCTCCTCGTTTGTACCCAAACTGGCCAACCCAACATTCTCCCTCAGTTGATTAAGATTTTTTTTTTAATATTCAGAGTTCTGCTTCCTCGTCTTCGTTGCAGTGCAAAACGAGGCTCGTGTTCATTTTTAATTACTTATCATTTGTTTGGCACCGCAACTTAACCGGCCTCATAGCGTTTCCCGTCCCCGCCGTCGTGGAGGCGAGCGCATATCTGTACATCTCTAACATATTATTGATCTCTGATATCTTCCCTGTGTACTCCTGCAGAAAGTTAAATTTTTGTTTTGTCTCGATTAGGTTATGCTTTGCATTTGGTGTTAGTATATCCCACCGACTATAACTCCGCATATACGCCGCTCTCTCTGGGCCATATAGTGGACAGTTCCACAATACGTGGTCTGTTGTTTCTTTGTCTGCTCCACGTGCACATTATTATTTCCCTAATCTTATTGATACGCCGTAAGTACGTCCTGACGTTCCCGTGTCCCGCGGGGAATTGTATAAGATATTTTGACGGGTTGAACCATTTCCTGTTTTTCTCTGTAAACTCTACCCGTTGAATGTTGTCGTAAGTTTGTCTTCATTTGTCACTTTTCCTCCGTACGGCCCATCCTTCCATCAATGCTGACCTAATATGTCCCGGCAACTTCCTCCTAATGCCTTAAATAATTAATAATAAATTTATTGTCAAGAAAGAGTACAGACTGTGTATGACCACGTGGAGAGCAATAAACTAATTTACTCTCCGGAAGCAAGCAAGGGACCATCCCATCAATTCCGATCAAGGGCCCTAAGGCAGAGGCGGATTCAAAAATTTCAGCAAAAGTTCCTAGATAAGATAAAAAGTTAGCTGCGAGTTATAATACATATTTAATGTCAATATGTTTGTAATTTAACGCAAATATGTTTGTAAATTTACATGTACATTCGACTGAACCAGACAGGTCCTGCTAACGTTATCCTTCCGTTGCTCAACCCATTTATCATTCTAAACCTGCAAGACCCAACTCTTTCCATCTCCTGTACACTACACCCGCGACTCAGTCACTTTAACAATGAACACTGTTGAGTCGCACATGGGGAGAAACGTTCCTATTGGGACAAAGCTGCGTCGTCCCGGAGTCGCCGTGTAAGTTGCTTGCTGAAGGACAATCGACCACTATGTGCCATGACTGAGGTCATTCCCTATTCTTATTTTCTCCCTCTCTTCCTTCCATAGGCCTTTAATTATTGCTCCTCTAGCTATTGTGTTCCTACTTTAGTGGGGTGACCAGGTTAAAAGAAATGTCGCCTCACGACACATTTTTACAGTCTATTATACACAAAGAATTAATTTCTTTTACATATTATTAATTTATGTTTTTCCATGATGCAGATGACTTTTTACCGATACTTAATATTATCGAATGCAAGTGCTTTTGTTAATGATAATAAACGAGTAATTTGCTTCGTTAATTATTAATAGATATCCTATATTTTCATAGCTAAAATTCCTTTGCAAACCTCTCCTATTATAATTTAGTGAATATATATTTTCTGTATGAAAGCCTACTTTCAGTTAGAAAGACTATTCCACTTACCTACATAATATGGCAGATAGTACTTTCCCCATCTTCTAGTTGCAGACGAATTTCACTTATGAATTGGTATGAATAGTATATGATGATGCACAATGGAGCATCACGTAACTCACGTACAATTCCCTACGAATATTATGGTTCCCAACATACGTCAGATGCGTGAGAGTTGTCCAAAATTAATCAAACACTTTGTTTCCAGACAAAGCTTTGTCAATTAGTCACCGCGATAGGCTTTCGGCCAGTGGAGAAGTGGTACGGGCAGTGATAGACGCAGCTGAAGTAGCGCTGACTGGTTCCTCTGCGCGACCTCTCAACACGCAGTCCCAGCGGATAGCGCTAGGAGCGCTGCTGTTACCTCTGTTGGTGCTAACCAACGCGTACAGTGGTCTACTACTCGGCTTCCTGGCGAGCCCTCCTCACAATCCGGACCCTCAAACTCTGAAAGAGGCTGAGCCACTCATCGACAATCTCTATTCCACAGGTAAGGTGCATGTCGTGTATTTAAAATGGGGTACGGGAAGAAAATGGATATAGTTTGAATTTTTTACCAAGTTATATAATTAAACTTTCTTTTGAAATATACTCCAAGCGAATTATTCATTTAGAGAGAGACAGTCAGAAGAAGTTTTGTGAACTAATTTGAAGCTAATTTATTATTACGAGCAATTAACTACTTCAGCAACTAACTGTATACTGGCCAATGAGTGAAATAATATCTGCTGTTAACTCTGTGATATTCTTCGCATTGTCTGATAGCTATTTCTTTCTAAATTTCTCTATCTTTACCGTCATATCCGACATTCTTTTCCAAAATTCCTATTTGATATTTCTGAATAAATTAAAAAAGTGAAGGAAGACAATGCCAATGTAGTCCTAAAATTCTTTATCTCATCTCTAATTTTGTAAATACTTTCAATTTTTTTAACTATTTGCCTACTTTAAATACCCCTCTTAATCTTCTTCACACCGCGTCTACAATTGTTTGCCTGTTTTTTAACCTTTATTCCGAATGTGTAAGATAGAAATAACGTGTTTTTTAAGTTTGTGAATTTTTTCCTCTTGTTCTAATGTTAGCTACATGGTATGCAGTCATCAACTTTATACTGCCAGCTCCCCTATATCTCTCTTTCAACACGAACTCATTGTTTGATTTCCGGGAAAAACTGCTCGTGATATTTATCCTCCACTCTATGTAGCCGAGTACGTCGACAGGAGTTACATGTTCTCACGTGAGGGAGCAGCATAAACCCGAAGTCTTTTGGGCTTCAATTCATAATGAGTAAAAATTTCTCCGCCCTTGTGACTCGAGTTTTCTGCGCTGTGATATACTATTACTTTTGAACCATTATTAGTTATTATTGTCAGAAACTCAAGAATTAGCATAAAGAATAATACTGCGAGTGAATTATATTTATTTACTACACAGTTTATCTTTTGCCCTTTTATAGTTAGATTTTATTTACATTTTGCGTGTAATTAAGAGCGCCAAATCTTCCCGCCGCATCGCTAATTTCTTAGTACAGCGCTTCCACGTGTGTCCGTTGTACATTCGCCTGGTAGCGGTTGAGCTGTGAAGATGGTTCCATGATTTTAAGAAACTGAGATGTTCGGTGCAGACAAAATGTCTGGTTTTACAATGTAGCTTCAGCATGAGGTGTAAATTATCGCCTAGTATTCGCAAGTCTTCGTTAAGTATGTAATAATTTTCACTATTCTTCATTTCAATTTGTAATATAAAATCCAGTGTTAAGTGAATGCAACTGTATCAAGCATGTAACAAACTGGGTTTATTGAACACGTGTGAGAAAGTCAAACGCATTTTCGTTTAATGGACCGACTAATAGTCAAGAAGCATTTTTAACATTTTCAGAAATTGAGTTGCAAGCAAAATGAGATTTGAGATGGGAGCCTTCGTTAACCGACTTCAAGCAACACGTAATCACTTAGACCTCGAGTCTGATTCATTGAAATTTTTATCTAAGATGTCATATACGATTTAATTCAAAAAGTGTTTAACAATACAACTTAAAAGCAAGAACATAACTTCCCTCATATTTATTTTTGCTATAGAATGCTGTAATTCATGAAATGCAGAATTTGTTAGACGACAATAATATTTGATATCAATCATATACATTTTTCTATAAGATGATTAGAATTAAGCCACGTTAATTTTAAATTCAGTTCATGTGCATTTTTAATTGTCTAATGTTCAGCCTGATGTTCCATGTCAATTGTAACGTCGTCGAAGCAGCGCTCAGACATTCGCCGGAACTAAATTATATTTTATTAACAATGGAGGCAGTCAGAGTAACGAAAACTGGAAAGTGAGCAATTTCCAGGAAGAGCGTAGTGCGCGACAATGAAATTATGTGAACAACTATGGGAACTATGTGGAGTCGTGTGCATCGGGTGTGTAAAATAGAGGTGCTTCAGTAGTCTTGGGAGCAGACGCTCCGTCGAGATTTTTAGACGGGGAGGCTGTGCGGACGCCGAACCGACATATTCTTCGATGCCAGGGGCTGGCGTAGATAAGTGACGGGTTGCAACAGGCTGAGTCAATGTGTAACGTTTCAAAGCCGTCAGCTTTGGGAGTTTGAATGGAGGCATTTCATAAATACTTTCACCGTTGTAAATTTCTGTAAATAAATTATGTAAATTTTTGTACATAATATTTAGTCTTCATCTTTCTGAGTTTCTGTTGGCAAACGCAGTGGTGGCAACATTCTGAAAGTAATTAGTTGTGTATCAGTAAATTACTAGTCGCTATCATTACGCAAGTGACGTCGCGCAGGAATGAAGTTTGCATTGAGTAATTATTTCGGATGAACTCACTGAGCTATTAACAGGGAAAACAGCGGGGGGTCGCGGACGTCACACAATATCATCTTTAATTCATGTGTTTACTTGTCTGATATGTTATATGTCAATATAAATATAATTTAGTGTTTGCCTGACTGTTGTGTAACTTAATATCTTCTGGTTGTCAATGCTGTAAATATGTATGAAAACAGATCCACTTCTATTACATTTAACCACGATAATATTGTCAATGGTACAGTGGTTCATACTCGAATGTACCTTTAAATTGTTGTCTTAACTCAATGTGTTTCCAATTTTAAGCGGTCTCAATTTGATATATCATTTAAATCGGGTATTTTTCTAATTTCATGTAAAATATGTGGACCGACAATATTACTCTCTTACGTTCATCTGGTATTTTGCCGGGAATCTATCCATTGTGCTATTTAAATTCAGTTGACATCATACAGGTCTCTGTTCCTGCTAATAATAGAGCGGTTCTTTAAATTAATTACTGTTAAATTTCCTATTTAGCTTTAAATTGTTTATTATTATTTTGATATTGTGTGGTGTTCATGGCCGATCGCTGAGTTAACTAACCTCCCACGAGGCGTGGACCCCACAATCTCTCATATAAAGTGATTCCGTGACCATCTGTCCCCTAAACTATTCTCAAATCGTTTCTGTTTCCTTCTTCATTGTGCCATGATTTCTACGTCTTTGGTTGTGCTGGACACTCAATGCACTTAACGAGTTTTTTCTGCTTTCGCAACTAAATATGTTAAGGTGTCTTATCATTATATACTTTCTTTATGAACCTTTGAAACTCCAATTTTGTTTAATTGTTAAGACATTTATAGTTGAGGGATAATCTTCTCCATTTATCTAATTTACGCATAGGACCCTAGCTCAGTGTGGGTTTACATATGTTTCTCTTGAAATAATACGCGTATGTCTATATATTTAGTTGTGAACTTTTTTATATTTTTCAGTTGATTTAGCAATTTGAAAATTCTAAGAAAGTAATTTTATAGAAAAGTTAAGTTTTTATTATAATCTCATGCGCAGCAGCTACTGTGTCTAAATTGATCTACGACTGCCTGACAACACGCGATCCTTGGTGAGGAGATTTGTGATGAGGGATATTTAAATATGTACATTTTGGAAATCACAATTATTAGAAAAAAGAATTCACGGAACGCCTAGGTTTGAACTTGGAATCACATAAGTTATTTTGAAAAATTCCAACATACACGGTTGAAACGGTCGTGCAGGTGACGGCTTACAAGCACCTGGAGAAGGCAGTCAACTGCTGCGTACAGGGGTATCTCGCGCCTGCGCAGTGCGAACAAAATCGAAATTCCTGCTTAAAAGATATTATATTATTTAGATCAGTTTCCTTCTGGAACCCGCCGAGGTGAGAGAGTGCGCCTGGTCCCGCCAAGAATAGCTGAAGAGATTAATTTCCCATTTATACTGTCAGAGAGCACGACGAACCTAACTAGAGACAATTGAATGTCACGTCAGCTGGAGGGTGGGCGAGACTCCGTGGAGCAGAAGTTTGGAAAAAGGTGTGAATTACGTATTGTATCCTATAAATTTCATTTTTTAGTCATTTTTTCATGCTAAAACAACAAAGAACTATTCTCATTATTGAATAGTGAAAATTTTACTCGGCAATTTAATGCATTATTGATCTAACCAATAAATATTGAGAATGACGCTGTTTTTGTAGCATCCAATTAGATATTTTTACCTCAACAATAATCTGCATTTTTTATTGAATTTTCCTAAATGTTGTTGGTTAATTGTTAGCAGAGGTTTTCTTTGCGCAGGAAGTGTGTGGAGGTCTATGTTGTGCGTAAGTATAAGTTAAGGGATGTTAATGCTAAGACAGTGACTTAAGATTGGGAACATACTTTTTCACATCATTAGGTACAAATTTTTTGAGAGGGGATATTGTTGTATGCACTTTTGTCAGCAGTTTGGTGTGTAATCTCTGGTTCGTACCAAAAAGCACAACTATCGTAAATAGGCTTTCGCACCCAAATACTTGCTGGATATGACTAAAAGGATGGTGTAACGGGGATCTAACGTATGTTACATTTTTAAGCTACGACCGGACTTATGAACAGTAGTCCAAAAGCACGACAATACGAACAACATCAAAGATCGTGGATGACTAACGGTAGTTGCGTGTTGAAGATGGTTACCTCGTCATTAAACCTACCTAGAGTCAGAGCCTAGTGACGTACAGTCACGTCAGAAATAAATTGATCTCATTTCTTTTTAAGCAGGCCTTATATTTTGTGTTTACGCAAGGTGATAGTGACTTTTGTTCCGTTCGTAGCATGGAGCTTCCTGAAACGTCTCTGTTTAATGGGCTCTAATGACCTCTATGTTGACGAGCCCTAAAGCCCCACCAAAAAAAAAATGTTGGAAATATTTAAAAGAACTTCACATTTTTTAGTGGTGTTATTCTCTTTAAATATCTTGAATTAATCAAGTTGAAATATGTGCCAATACTCTCGTTTCTCAGTATAGATTGAAAGAATGGTTTTCAACCATTCTACAAAATGTTTGGCTAGCTAATAAAATTATATGTATTTTAATTGCTTTTTAATGTGATTCCACCATGTCTGCAGGTTTGTATCTGGATATTTTTGATGGTACTGATGTGGAGCCTCATATGCGGGCTCTATTGAAGAAGGCGAAGTCAATAAATCGGCGAGACGACCTCATTGGAAATTTAACTGCTATAGCCAGGCATGGACAAAGCGGAATCCTCCTGCGGGACAGCGATTTCCGTGCTCTGTCCATACTTCCAAACCTAATGGTTAATGGAAAATCTGCCCTGCATGTGGTTCCTGAGTGTCTCTACAAACCAGGATTGCAGGTAAAAAGAAGTTTGGAATATTTGAATTGATGTATAAGAGGTCCTTAGAAACTTTGTTTTAAAATCTTTTATTTTTAACTAAAACACACATATACTGTGACTTCCAATTAAATACCATTAATTAGAATCACAATGAATCATTTGATGATCTATCGTTTATGTATTGTTCAGTTGGTACAAAAATTCAGATATTAAAGAGTTGGAAGCAAAAAAGAACACCTGCAAGGTTGACTGATAAAAAAAACCAGTAGCGGAATCACCAGTGGAAGTTTCTAGAAGGTTAAGAAGTCGTTGATTTGTGTCAGGTGTTCATGGCAACTAGGAAAAAAAAGACAACGAAAGAATTTGGGAAGAGTCAGTTTAAGTATGAAACCAATCAGAGCAACGATAGAAATGCAACTGCAGCTATGGCTGTGATTGGTTCTGTTCAAAACAGGCGAGTTGCAACGAAAACGGTAGGAACGTTATAGAAACACTTGCTGTGAGAAAAAGTATATTCATTCGTTTGTTCTACGCATTGATTCGGGACTTGTCTTTCAGTCTACGATGATCAAACATTTATTCAAAGAGCGATCATTCTTAGGTATTCTTCGTCGTCGATCGTTCCCTTTTTTTTCGTGATTAGTTCGGTGAATATTCTATTGTTATTTTGCGACCTCTATGAGAACATTTTATAGTCATTCTGCGAGTATTTTGGAGACAGTTTGCAAACGTTCAGCGATGTGAAGTGAATTAATAGTTCGCTGATGACTCATTTAGCAGTCAGAATACAGACTGTCAATCGCAATCCGTTGTGTATGAGAATTCGACGTTTTACTGGAGAACAGTTGTACGTCGGGCCGACACGTAATAACGAATACTTCCAGCGGTAAATGAACTTTCGATAACTACGGAGACCTTCGCCAGAGAGCTGCTGATTCGACCAAAGGGGTTAGCAGTCATAGAGTCTCTCTCTCTTTCTATATATATATATATATATATATATATATATATATATATATATATATATATATATATATATATATA
>NNCF01130150.1:0-10600 GCA_002313205.1 Laupala kohalensis | reverse complement strand
GACCTATCAGTTTGCTCTCCTGAAGTTGCTGATATCTTTCAATGGAAGGTAGAAGATGATCTGCATAGTTGCGACCATCATCCTATCTGGTTGCTTGCAGGAACGTGCGACTATTCCCGAATGCAAGACATAGAAGTTAAAATCTTAATAAGGCTAATTGGACACAGTACCGTTCTCTGTCTTTCAGAAAAACGGGTAGTGTCCAACAGAAGGTCGACCATCTGACCCAGGTGATTCATCACGCCGCTGATAAATCCATTCTCAAAACATCTATATTTCCGCGAAGACCTCATGTCCCCTGGTGGAACGACGCATGTCGGTCCGCCATTCGGGCAAGGCGAAGAGCATTGCGGAGATTTAAGGCTAGTTCATCTCCCGAAAAACTCGCCGCATATCTGACTGCTAGAGCAAAAGCGCGCAGAACTATCAAAGAATCCAGATCCACATCCTGGAAAGAGTTTCTAAGTACCATTAAGAGAACAACATCGTCCACTAAAGTATGGGAGTCAATCCGAAAGATATCTGGAAGGTATTCTCGAGTCTTAATATCTGGACACAAATCAGGGTCTGGTTCTCACCAACAACAGAGCTTTGGCTACAGTGATGGCTGAATACTTTGCTGACATAACATCTACAGCAAACTGCGATCCTGATTTCGCGAGAAAAAGGTAAGTAGCAGAGAGCACATCTTTTGACTTTCGTTCCACCAACTGGGAACCTTACAACTCTTCCTTCTCTATGTGGGAACTTTAGTCAGCTATGGCAACAGTCCACGACACTTCTCCTGGCCCTGATTCCATTCATTATGAAATGCTGAGACAAATCAGTCTCGAGTCGAAAGTATACCTTCTGGATACATGGTCCGAGGAAATATTCCCTAATTCCTGGAAGGAAGCAACGCTTATTCCCTTACGAAAACCAGGTAAGGAAAAAACGAACATTAGTAGTTATCAAACCATTGTCTTGACGTGTTGTTTTGGTAAAACACTGGAGAGAATTATCAACCGACGTCTTGTCTGGTATCTTGAACGGCATGACTTGCTGAGTCGATCTCAGTGTGGTTTCAGGAAGTTTTATTCCACCCTGGACAATTTACTTCTCCTGGAATCAGCAATTCAAGATGCTTTCGTCCGAAGACAACATCTCATCGGAATATTCTTTGGCATCGAGAAGGCTTACGATACTACTTGGCTTCATGGCATTTTACAACAACTCTATGTCTGGGGATTTAGAGGACGTCTTTCTCTGATGCTCATGTCCTTATTGGATCAACATTCCTTCCGCTATAGAATTGGAAGATCTCCTCGGATCTCCATCAAGAGAACGGTGTTACTCAGGGCTGAGTCTTGAGTGTGACCTAATTTGCAGTAGCCATAAAGAGCATAATGTCTGCTGTAAAGAATCCTGTTCTACACTCCCTTTTTGTCGATGACTTTCCTATCTTTTGTTTTTCACAGAGTTTCACAGGTGCGGAGCGACAAATCCAACTCATCCTAAATAGATTATACCACAGGTTAAAAACGACAGGTTTTCATTTCTCTGCTGAGAAAACACGCTGTGTTCTTTTCAGTAGGAGACCAAGCCTTCTGGCAGAACCTCACCTCGCCCTGGGGAACAACGTTCTCAAATTCTATCCTTTTGTGAAATTCTTAGGTCTAATCTTTGATCAGAGACTGAATTGGATTGAACATCTGATAGACGTAAAAGCAAGAACATTAAAGTCTATGAATTCATTGAAGTACCTGAGTAGCAGGGAATGGGGCGCTGGTCGCTCCTCCTTGCACCAGTTTTATCGAGCATTCATAAGGTCTTGGTTCGATTATGTCTGCGCAGTATATAGCTCTGCTCGTGCAAGCCATTTAAAGAAGTTGGATAGTGTCCACCATGCAGGAATTCGACTAGTAAGGGGAGCCTACCGCACTAGTCCCATTCCGAGTTTGCATGCCGAGAGTGGCGAACCATCTCTTTACCTCCGGCGGCAACTCCTCATGTTTTGACACTTTTGCCACGTGCTAACTTTACCCGACAATCTGGTGCACAACGCGGTGTTTCATCCTTCCTCTTTTTCCATCCGTTTCTACAACAACAAACTGAGAGCAACCAAACCTTTTGGATATCGCTCCAAATAAATTTTGGAAACCTTAAATATACGCACACTTAATGTCATAAAGCAAGGTTTTAGTAAGTCTCCTCCTTGGGCTTTGCACAAGCCGAAGATTATTTTTAATCTTCTGCGGCATGACAAGAAGAACACTCCAGCTTCGATGTTGAGGGCATACTTTCAGCTAATCCTCGACAAACACCGGGTGCATATCGCTGTGTTTACCGACGGGTCGGAGCAAGCTGTTGGATTCGGCTGCTCCATAGTGTATTCCCGTGAGACCTATGACTACCGTCCAGGCGACCTGAGCTGCGTTTACACCGCTAAGTGCTACGCCATATTGAGAGCATTGCGATCAAAAAAGTGCTCCGGCGGATCACATTTCCTGATTTGTTCTGATTCGCTGAGTGCCCTTCCAGCAATCCAGAGTATGTACCCGGCTGATACGTTGATCCAGAACATCCTGGAAATGCTTCTCTCACTGCAAAGTGATGGACAGAACATAATGTTTTGCTGGATTCCCGGGCACGTGAGTATCAGAGGAAATGAGGAAGCAGACGTTTCCGCAAAGTCGGCATGCCCTAAGACTCGCGTGGATTTCTCCAAGATTCCAAAACGAGATATGTTAAATTTCATCAAGATGAAGATTCTGAGTGAATGGAACAATGAGTGGTTAGCTGTTGAAAGGAATAGGCTCCGACTTATCAAATCTTCTGTTTAGTCATGGACCAGTTCCTGTAGACCAGCCCGTCGCGATGAGGTCTTGCTCAACCGCCTGCGCATAGGATATTGTTCTCTCACTCATAGGTATCTCTTACTACTTGATTATGAACCCGTTTGTGAGGAGTGTAGCTGTTCTCTGACAGTGCGTCACCTACTAACTGATTGCAGAAGATACTCAAGTATACGGAGACAAATTGGTCTGGCTGCAGATTTACCAACAATTCTCGGAAATGAAACGGTTAATGTTAATAAACTATTGAATTTTATGAGTATTGAATTTTTTGGGGCTCCTCCCACAAGTTCTCGGGAGGGTTTAAAATTTGCATTCCCTTTTTATCTTTACTGTGTTCTTTGTATTCATCGTTCGTTTCTGTAATTAGAAAATATAATATTTAGAAATTGATTTCCTTTTTTGTGGTATAATGTATTGGTATACAGTATCCTTTTCTTTTCATTCATCTTTGTATTTAGATATTTGTTGAATTCAGGAGGGTTTTTGTGGGCATGGTCGAAATATTCGGCGAGTCCCTCACACGGGGTAGAGTCACTATGGCTCTTCTCTATGGTGCCAAACTGCATTTTTCCCTACTTGCATGGGCTCTAATTATCTCGATGTTACCGAGCCCTAAAGCCCTCCCCCCCAAAAAAAAAAAGTTTTTAGATGTAAGCACCCTGGGGGCAAATTAATAAATCAATTGGGGACGTTAAGGAAGGAATTTTTTCGTGGAAACAGCCTTCTTGCATGATACAAAACGGTCTTCGCAAACTCTAGCTTAAATTACAATTTGTTTTTATTTTAATAATTTATTTTCAAATGTACCATCTTGTATGATAATCATTGATACGTATTAAAAGTGATCCAAATAACATGTCAGATTTTTTAAGTCTATGAGTCTTAAATAAATTGTGAGAGACGCTACAATAGTTACGTCATGAACGCGAATTTAAATGGTTTTATTGATTTATTTTGGAAAACGAGGTCCAGCAGTAATCTGCTTTACAAGGTTGTTTTTTTTTTGAAATTCATAATGTATACAAGATCACACAATAAAATACATAAATAAAACAAAAATTAAAATTTACAATTATACATGAGACAGAACAGTTGTGTGAGAAAAACTAATGAGACACTTCCAGATAATCTTTATACTACTTTAAACAAATAATATTAATTTTCCATAGACTTAACCATGGTGTGTGATATCATTTTTGTAAGTTACGGTGCTTTGAATGTGTCCTTAGAATGTAGGGATTTGATCCTACTATTTTTTGTCAAGGACTTTCATAGATAAAATACATGGGAAGAAGGGGAGCTTGGAAGACGAGTAGAATGTTATGGCCAAATTACTAATATGTTCTCCCAATGGTTTAATGTGTAGTTCTCTATGAATTTGTTCATTGGATACAAACCAAAGGGCATTCAGTACACATCTTAAGGTTTTGCATTGGATGACTTGTAGTTCTTTTAAAAGAAGTTTCAGCTGCCCCTCCCCATATTGGACAGATATCAGTCATTGATGATCCTATAATGGCTTTGAATATAGATAAGGTCGTGTCTGTTCTCAGAAATGAGTTTCGATTTAAAAATGGGTATAATTTTGACAATTTTTTCTTAAGTGTTAAAGCAATTGCATTTGTATGAGCCTTCAAGGTTCATTTGGAGTCTAAATTCATTCGTAAGTATTTTATGGGAGTGTTTAAATCGACACAAGCTATTTCCTCGTTATCAATTTTTAAGGATGTTAACTTAGGAATTTTTCGCAATGAAAATATATTTGCCAATGATTTCGTGGTGTTTACAGCTAACCTCCACTTATCAGTTCATTCTACGAAGGTAACTAGGTTACTCTCGAGGTTGGTCTTACCAGTGAATGTATTGTCAGTTGATAAAAATAACGTTGTATCATCGGCAAATAGAACTATTTCTGAGTTAACTAATTCGGGAAATTCGGACTTATAGGTGGAAACTAGTGGTGCAAAACCATTGCACATACTTTCTCATATACGTTTCTCCATCTACAGCATAGAGTGACAAAAATATCGTAAAAGTAATTTTGTTGTATACAGAAATATATGTATTTTATGATTTTCGTATCTGCAGCGCTCTTGCTGTCCTTTTATGCAATTTATCATTATCATATCTTTCATTTCATTTCCGAAAATTGTATTCTACGTCTGCTTGGTCCGCTTACACAGCAAAATATTATTCAAGCTTTAAGCACAACAATTTAAAATTTAAGCAAAATTTTTGGAGCTGTTTTTGGGAAATATTCGAAAGAGTACTTTGACCTTCATGTAAAGTACCCTTTGTATTAAATAAAAAAATAAACTCGTGCATCAACAAGTATATTCTACCATAAATATGAAATGCAATAAAACCGAGTTATCCGTTTACTCAGAATCACTGATCACAGACGGACGGACGTTATGTCAAAGCGCACTTTTTCTGAATCAGAGATAACCTAAACGGACATTTCCGTCGTAATCGCGCTTTGGAATAGTTTCACGATTATAAAACTTACAATATACTACGTATTTGAGAAAGTAAAAAAGGATAGGGCAGAGAGCGGGGCCTCGAGGCACGCTGGAATGGATGTTTTGTGACATAGGATGAGAGCCATTTACGCGTACTGTGAAAGTTCTATTTGTTGAAAAACTTTTAACTATGTTCTGTAAGTACAATAGTATTCCTAATACTCTCATTTTATAGAGTAAGCCATCATACCAGATACTATCGAACGTTTCTGATTTGTCTAAGAAGACCGTCAGGGGTATCGTTTAGACTCAAAAGATTTGGCAATGAATTCAGTTAGTCTGAGAACTTGGTGAGTGGTCGAATGCTTTTCTCAGAACCCAAATTGCTCAGTTGGAATAACATGCGTTTCAGTTTAGAATTTATTGTGTCTTTTCTTTTAAAGTTTACTGATAGAGAGAAGAATTGTTAGAGCCTAGCGTACTACAGGCGCAATTAGACTGTTCGTGACACAACAAAACGACATTATGAAACAACTCGCTCCACAGATTAAACCATTAATGAAAGAGTCACTCTGCTCTATGAGAAATGGAATTTGAATGGCGTGCTATCGAATCTTGTACCACATAAAACTTATTGGCAGTTGACCGCCTTGCACAGCGTATTTTCAGAATCACCTCACCATAGATAGTTTCACCAAGTACACATATGCGACTGAGAAAGCGGTTTCAATTGATACATATTCAAAAGTCCTTTATAACCTAACTATGTGGGTAAAAATTTGAAAATAATCGGCCCGTACGGTCCGATATATTTAAAAATGAACTATGTGGTTGCAAAGTGCTATGATATGAGATAAATTATTTGGAAACGGGAATTCTTGCCTGTAGTGTGGAATTTAAATAGATGATAAGAAGTTGGAAGAGGGAAGTGTGAAGTACCTTTCGAAATATTCCAGGAATTGGATTGAGCATTTACGAAATAATTCATTGAAAAACACGACGAGGTAATGAGTAAACATGAAAATCTGAACAAGTAATTTCAGGGTAACCAGTAGTTTGAACGCGTCAAACCAATAGAATTAGATTAATACTTTACAGTAGAAGGTGTTTCATTAAAAAAACGTATCAAAAAGCATGCAGTAGCATAAAAACAGTTAAAAACCTTGTTTTCTCTAGGTACGGCCATATGTAGTGTTACGGTAACCGCCACAGACTACTTTGTAAGGTGACACCAACTATGCGTATGTTTATCAATATGTGACACCCACCACATATAGTACATTGTAGGCTCTACAGGTGTGTAGAACATACTATAGATTCGTTAAACAGCGCTGCCAATTTAGTAGGGAATGAACTCTATTCGTGTGGAAAAATAAAAATGACTTTTAAACCAGAATTGATGACAATCCACATACCTTCACCTGATGTGGATGGAAGATTCGTAGCTTCTGATAAGATCGGTGAGAAATATATGCAAGAGGATCATTTTTATAACCAAATAACACGGGAAACAATCATATTTGTCAAAAAATCCTATTACCCCTGTCCAGTTTCTATAGTCAGGTCTAAACTTGATGGGTAGAAGGAAGGACGCATTAAGCGCCCTTGTGGAGGAAATTAACTTGCTTGAACAGCATTAAAAGACACACGAGACATTTCACAACTGAACAGAAACGTGTCCTTCCCAATCTTTTACTTGAAGTACAAAATTACGTGGGGCTAAGAGCACGAAACTTATAGACTAGACAGAGAATGATATCTTGAGCACACTGGTGAATGGATATTGAATAGTGGTACAAAAGGGCATAACGGTGAGTGAGCGGTTAGATCGTGTACGGTAAATGATCGTTTTCACCAAATAACAGTTAGTGCCGTAGTGAAGAGAAAGTACAGGACCACGAAGGAGGAGGGACCCATCAAATGCTCACGTGGAAAAAGCAAAATGCATTGGATATTATTTCACAGCATTCGAGGTGTATAACACCTGGATAAAAAGATGGCACCTTAGTTACATGCAATTAACGTGCGAACACGTGGAAAATGGCGCCAAAAGTTGGTAGAGGACAATATCCTGGGCATATTGATAAAGGAAGAATACGCTGTGCAGCAAGGGCGAACAATTGCACTAGAAAAATACGTGTGAGAACACCGCAAATATTCGCCAAAACCGTTGATTCTTTAGGTCTGGAAAGTAGAATCAGGACACATATTGGTAGGAAGGAAGAATTCACCTAGGGTACAAGAAGCGAAAACCAGTCAAACAAACAAACGGGGTTTAATACAGGTGGAGAGAAATGTGACTCCATTACTCTTTGACCCCTCATAGAAAGTTAAGGGGGCGCACCTGCATTGAAACTCATAGACATGGTAAAAGGTGATACCCAGCACATATTGATGTTATAAGAATGGATTGTGGTTCATGCGTGTACAACATATGAAATTTACGTGGATGAGAAACGTAAACTTGAGAACATTTCCTTGTAACAAGAGATAGAGGTGGCCCCGTTTTGATGTCGGGTAGTGAGCAGGAGAATAGGCGGAATAATACTGCAGATAACAAACATTTAGAAAATAATAATATGGAAAAGCGTAAGAAGCAATCAGACAAGAATTTTAATAACACACACGAAGGACACAATGTTTCAAATTTAACACTACAGAACAACGGATGTACAACGAATACAAAAATAAATGAAAAAGAAGAAACGCCTCAAAGCGGATGAAAATAGGCGCTAAAGGTGCCGTAAAGCTAGCGACAAAGGAATGGGAACAGAAGGAAGAATGGGAGGATGAAGACGCAAAAAATGTGGAGATGGGAAGTGAGAGTGAAGCTACATAGCGGAGGAGAAGGCAAACAGCATTTACGCGCAATTATTAGAAAATCCAACGAATAATAACTCAAGAAAATATTCGAAAATTATTGGGTGGATCACTGGGGAAGACAGAAGAATCAATGGTATGTCTAAAACAAATACATGCAAAAAGATGAAATAGCTCAATTTGAAAAAGAATGAAGAGATTATCGGGAGAAAATGGAGCACAGGATGGAATTAAAAAGAAAACACTGAAAGAATAGTAAGTTCAGATACTTTAAAGAAATGATTTTTTAACGCACACGAGGATTTCTAGATGTTATCAAGGAAATAATACAAGGAGAAATAGAGAAGAGTGTGAAGTGTACGAACACAGATTTGAAGGGAATGCTAAAAGACATAAAAGAAGAAGTCAATATTATAAATGAGCGGGCTAATCAAATACATATATAGGAGGTTGGATGATTGTTATAAAGAGGTACAAAAAGAAATGAGGATTATTACACTAACTATGCGAAATATAACGAAGAAACTACAAGGAAAATTTATGTATATTGAAGAAAAATGGAAATATGGGAAAAAGAAGTAGTGAAATAGAGCAAATTGGAAGTAACCTTCAAAAAATTGACAAATATAAACGCAGAAAAATCATACGCAGAGAAAGTAATGGTTCAATCAAAGAAAGTGAGTAGAAGAAAGGCTTTATTAGTGCTAGGGCGTGATGGTGGGAAAGGACAAATAGAGCAGGTGGTGCGGAAACAAAATGAAAAAACAATTACCAATAAAAGTTGATACAACAAGACAGACTCAGAATGCGGATATGGTAATTTTTGTACCAACAGCAGAGGAAGAAGGTAAACTAATAACGGTGTAGAATGGAAAAACTGATTTGACTGTACAAGGTAATCCTCGGTTAAATTTATTTGTTATGGATAAGGATGAAAAGAAATTTCTTAAAATAATTAGCGAGCAAATTTTTCAAACAATGAAGGATGAACAAAGGAGCAATTTATAGGAGGAGCGCTGATTCTATACCGGGATAAATAAGAACTCAGAGCAGCAAAATTGGACGACAGATATGTTGAGGAAAATGCAACAGAAAATATCACATTGACGGATTTAAATTAATTTGAGAAGTAATTGCGTGCAAGAAGATATAGAACCTATTCGATGTTCACGGTATGGTCATATGGCCCAAACGTGTAAAGAAAAGGAATATTGTGACCATTGCGGTGTACAAGGACATCAGATTAAAAATTGTACACGAAAAGACGAAGGGTGAAAGTGCGCCAATTTCTTAAGAAAAGTCTTATTACACATCGAGTTCAAGAGAAAAATTTACCTGAATATTTAGCGGCAAAGAAGCAATTACAACAATAAACTATTGTTAAAATACTGCAACAAAATTTACAAAGGAGAGCTTCAAGTTCTGCAGAGTTGGGCAATTATATGGTACAGAATGATGATAGTGTAGCATGTGTTCAAGAGCAACTGAATTCTAGTGGATCACCTATGTATGTTCAATTCGTTTTCGCATAATACATTGTTCTAATTCATGATCTCCAATGTACATCAATGATGCTGAAGTTCATGTATTAATCCTGACAAAATTTAAGGGTCTTTATTACGAAACAATTTTGTTCAAGAAAATGGAAAAAAAATTAATTATGAACATGTATTGCCAAATTAATGAAAACTTACAGATTTATATTCAAATTTTAAGGATGATGAGTGATATAAAACATTCTTATATGTCTTGAAGCGAATGCTAGATCAAAAATGTGGGGCGATTAAATAACTAAAACAAGAGGAAAACTATTTGAAAAATATATGGTGTAAAAAACATCATGAACACTGATTATGGAGAAAATAAATACACAGGGAAACAGAGCTCATCTGTAATTAACAAATATCTGGCGTGGACATACAATACTTGACTGGAAAATAGTAGAAAGGATTGAGAATGACCATGCGGGCATAGCAATAACAGTAACAAGAAAGATGGAGATGGGCAGTAAAATATGTCTAGGAAGAAAATTGAGAATAAATTGAAGAAAACTAGAAAATGAAAAGAAATTATGGTGACGACATGTTGGAGATATAGATGGACAAGAAGCAATAGAACAAGAAATAAAAACTTGATATATTACGAAGCAGTTTTGAGTGGTTAGATAATACGGAGAGAAAAAATGAAAAACGCGGTGGACCAAAGAATTGAGCAAAATGAAGAAAAATAAAAATAAAAGAAGATGGATGTAGGCATGGAAACGATATTGGAGGGAAGATGAACGAGATGAATGGGAAAAGTATGCACAAGCTAGAAGAAAGATTAAGACAGAAATTGTTGAAGCAAAAAGAGAAAAAAGGTTTGTAGAAGGAACTCTGCAACGTTGCTGCTGCTGTGTGCCTTACAAGTTGGGACTTGGGAAAATTGAACGAGTAAATATGGCACAGTATAGAGGTATATGGGGATATGAATCAATCTTGG
>NNCF01130149.1:0-42848 GCA_002313205.1 Laupala kohalensis | reverse complement strand
AACCTCTGTATTTCTATTCTTAGCAAGTCATACAAATGCGAATGCTATTTCAATGCTACGAATACTGTTAGTTTAATTCAATAAGTGCACATAACTTTTTTCATTATTAAATTTTGTGCTCCAAATGGATATTATGATAAATCTAGATGCTATATGAATGTATTTGTATTGAAAATATATAAATTAGACAACTTAAGGCATATACATTTCCTATTCAATATTTTTGTTACAAACCAATAGGTTGTAAGAAATTGTTATAAACAATAATCATATTGTTAACAACTATTTATTTCTATTTATTGTTATTTATAATGTTTCTCTATATTGGTATTTCAAACCACCGCCATTCGAGTGGTGACCTATATCGACCAGCTGTCGATGTACTCGACATATCGATATACATCGATATTTTACATACTCGATCATGGAACCTTCTAGAAGCTTCTATGCTTCGAGTTCCCTGGAACAATATCTAGGCTCACTGACTAGCTGCAAGAAACGTGTTCATTATAGACTGTCTTTGAGCTGCCTATAAAAGCGACTGTTTTCAGCCGCTCATTCTCATTACATCTTCGTATTCGTAACGCCAGGCCGACCTCAACATGAGGCGTGTCGTCACGTCGCTTCGATCGTCGATATTCCCTATACTAGGGATGAGTGTACTTCAATACTACGTGTTGTGTTAGACTGCTGTTATTCAACGCACATCATGTGTCCTTTATTCCTATTTGTATTTTAATAACACTATTCAGTTTCAGCACTTTGGTACTTATAACCATTGCTGACTGAACGTGAATCCAGGAGCACTTCGCAGCAGCAAGGCTGACCTCTACCATGAGCCAGTCCAGCCTGCCACTACCACGCCGCATCTCCAACGCTTATCAGCTACGAGGTCAACAGGAAGAGAGCATGCAATTCTGAGTATTTTCCTGTATCTACGGAAATCCATGTGAAATCATCTGAATCTCACATTTCTACATTTCGTGTTATTTATTCCCTCTGATACAGAGGTTCTAAATTCAACCTTTCTATAAATTTGTCTACTACACTGTAGCAGGCATTTACCATGTATTTTTCTCTAATCTTTGTTAACTCAAAGTTAGTTATTTTCGAGACCTGCATTTAATGCAGTCTCTCAAATCTGCTTACAACGGGATATTTCATTGGGGGGCATTCCCCGAAAACTCGGGGAATTTCAGGTAAACATTGTATGTACTCTCATCAGTCATACTTCAAATTTGATTGCTTCCATATGATTATTTCTGTTTAAATTTATACAAGTTGCAACCTAATGTTAGGTTCGTCAACTTGTGGTTGTATAGCTTCATTGGAGTTGAAATCCCTGAAGCTGCGGTCGACCCACAATCGACCGCTTCACTATTGATAAACTATCATTCTCTTGTAATTCAGCATTTGTAATATTAATATATGTTATAATAAATGTGAGTGTTTTTGAACTAAGGTGTGTCCATTTAAAAGAATCTTCATTCCCTCTTTACCTTGTTAGCTAGTTGAAATAAACTAGTAAACCCCTGCCTATATCCTGTGTTGTTGAACGTTTAGTGATTCGTTCACAACAATTTTTATTACAAGCAAATGTTTCCAATATTTTATCTTATCTGATCAGACAAGCATTAGTACCCTCCGTCCGTGTGAGGTTCCCCCTCCACAGAGAAACACGACGTCTAAAACTATACAAGTGTAATAAAGAAGACCCCCCAGGGGATTTCAATCTAGTAAGTACGTGTTTGGCGAACACAAGGCCCCGAGCTGAGTCTGGCATTACTTCCACTTACTTGTGCCATGCTCCTTCCTTTCTCATACTTTTACATAGTTCCAACATCACTAATGTTGGTGAGCGTAGTAAACAATGCTATGGTGTATTAACATATCACACTTACTTTTCAGTCAGAATTAGAATCTCTCGAATAGCTTTTTCTATTATTGTTTTCTTTAAATATTTGTAGAATTGATTGCTTTTTAATTCAAAAGTGAATAATTTCTGCATGGGTTAATTGAAATTATAAAAACTTAAAAATATTCCTTGTGAAATATATTATTAAATACTATCATTCACAAATGAACAAACTAAAAATAACTTAAGAGACCAAGTATAGAAATTATTTAAAAGAAACGTTGACTAATGTACTAAGGAATAATTAGACGTCGTATACTTAGGAAACGTTTCAGCGTAATGAAAATTGAACTTCGAATGTGTTCCAACTTTATCTCCTTTAGTAGCTAGCCACATTGCCAGATTGGTCGTAATGCGACGTTGTCGAATTGACAATTGCTCAGCGTCTATTTTAAGATTTTCCTAAGCAATGTGAGTGCATGAATTAAGGTTTCGTTCATTACAGCTCCCAAACAGATATTACGAGGTGAATTGTGGTATAAACAATTTTCAAAAATCAGTTCACATGTGTCACTGGGATACGCACCCACTTTGTGTTGACAGAATAATCATAGCAGTGCTTTACTGTTCTCAGACAATTACACTTTTGCTCGAGGAGGTAAAATGTCTGTTGAAAAATTCGAACAAATTAATAGCCACTCAAGGTTGCGTGTTTTAGTCGGTTTGACAATGAATGACATTCTTCTTTCTTGAATTGCATGTTGCCATACCGCGGGGTTTAAATTTAATATATTTATAAATAATATAATTAATTGAGTTGAGAGTGCAATTACAATTAAAATTATTTTATTTGATACCAGAATTTTGTAATGTTTGTAATTTGTTCGAATTTTTCAACAGACATTTTACCTCCTCCAGCAAAAGTGTAATTGGCTGAGAACAGTAAAGCACTGCTATGATTTTCTGTCTCCACAAAGTGGGTTCGTATCCCAGTGACACTTGTGAACTGATTTTTGAAAATGGTTTATACCACAATTCAGCTCGTAATATCTGTTTAAGAGCTGTAATTAACGAAACCTTAATTCATGCTCTCACATTGCTTAGAAAAATCTTAAAACATACGCTGAACAATTGTCAATTCGGCAACGTAGCATTACGACATACATGGCAACGTGGCAGTGCAGTTTACGACTAAGTTCATCTGCCGACGAGACGTCAAAGTTTCTNTCTCTTTAAGTTTCGATATTTTAGTTTCTTCATGTGTAAATGAAAGTGTTCAATGATATATTTTACGAGGAATTTAGAAAAGTTCTTCAAAATTTCAATAAACATGTGCAAAAAAAATTTATATTGAATTTAAAAGCAAATAATTTATATTTAAAGAAAACAATGATACTAAAAGAAATTCACGAGTTCGTTATTATACCACAAGTATTAAAACTTTATTTTAATAAAAATATTGAGTAGAAAACGGGTTTAATATATAACCAAACCATATTTTCAATTAATATTTATTCATATAGCATCTAGATTTACAACATTATACATTTGGAGAACAATATTTACTAAAGAGAAAGGTATATGCTCTATTAATTTAAACTAACAGTTTTCGTAGCAATAAAATAGCAATCGCATCGTCCAATTTTACTAAGCTCCATAAACTCAAATTCCCCCTCTACAGAGTAACACGAGGCCGTCTGATCAGATAAGGTATTTCAAACCTTTCTTCTTATAGTCGTAGATGAAAGAAATAATTTCAACCAGGAATACCTAGAAAGAGAGAGAATTTGCGCAGGTGATTTAAACTTTCGCTTTACTTGAACGCAAAGGCTACTTCATTTGAAGGTTAAAGTATACTTTTGAAAAATATTCAAAAACTGTTCCAACTATTTTATTTTTCTTAAATATACTGTATTCATAGTGTAATTAGTATATGTTTAATCCGCATTATCGGTAAAGTTTGGTATAGATGCAGTGAAATAATTTCCACTCACATCGCGTACTTTTTCGTTTACCAATGTTGAGGATCCAAAGAGTGTGTTTGTAGATATGTCATTTTAATGTTATTTTTAAAGGAGAATAGAAGATAGTGTGCATCTCATGTTTCTCATTGTATTTGGAATCTTCCACCCACACGAACGTCCTTAGTCGCGAATTCACATCCAATGACGGTGTATCATTTCGCGGCGTTTTTAGGTGTGCACTGCTTCATTTGCTGAACTTTCTTGTTACATTTTGCTTAGCTCAGTTTTATTTCCATTATCTTGATGGTAGTGAGTGATACAATTTTGTTTATTTTTAACTATCGTTTTGAGTTCAGTGCTATATCAGTTGGAAATGTAGAAATAGTATTGTAAATATTACATTTTACACTTTCAGAATTCTTTGTCAAGTATAAGTAAAGTAAAGAAATAGCATGAAAAATACAAAACACTCAGACTCAAGGATATTGAAGAAGTATTATCTTTAAAAGAATATCACATATTTAAACAAAATTATTAATAGATGCAATTAACGTTCTTCAATATAACTATAAAATTCAAAGAAAGAGAAAGAAAGAAGTAGGAACAAAGAAAGAAAACAAGAATCTGTGGTTGTATTTCACAATTTCATTTGAATAAATTAATGAAAGAGATTTCAGTTTTAGTTATATTTGTTGTAATCTAAAACACGTTTTTTGTAATATTAATCTCGGATCACGATTTTATATGCTGCACGATTACAACCAGTGTTATATTGTAGATCATTATATTATTAGAACATGTAATTTATTTGTTCCTTAAGTAGTTTTATATTATTTATAACTCGAGATATAAACTTTTGTGTTATTAGTTCATATTTGAGACAAATGTTTTCTATATTTATTTAATTCCTTTTCACATATATGAAAAACTTAAGAGAATCGCAAATTATGTGAAATTACTTTCGACAATACACATCACTTGTAGACAATGAGATTTGATTTCTTTACTTCACTGTATAAGTATAAGAAATTATAGGAATATTTATAAGTAATTTGTGATTCGAATTATACCAATTCCTTACGATATCTTGCAATTACATTCAAATTCTTTTAAAAACTATATTTTATCACAGTATAACGCAAACTTTTTTTACAGAAACTCTAATATCTTTTACATTGCCTATGAAGACCTTGCGAGACAACGAATCTCGAGATGTTTAAATATAGAGAATGGTAAAGTTTATTGAAGTCAAGAATATACAGAATATTTTTGTTATAGAAGTCCAAAATGTGTATAATAAGGAAATACAAAATATTTCTTTAATAGCGGTGTAATGAAACATTTTATCTGGTTACGATTTACCAGCGGTACTATTAGTCTTCCAAATATGGGATCCGTTTCAAATAGACCTACGATTGGTCGAACGAAACTTCCCCTGTCGAAGGGGTAGCAGGAGGAGAGAGGCGTTGCAAACTTAACAAATCCGAAACTGGTCAGAGCGTGGGACTTAGAAAAATAAATGGGTCCTTTTTGTTATCAGTAGTGTACTATAATAGAAGAATACTATGACACTTATCTAAAAATGTTCGTTACAACAAATTTTAGGAAGAAAAATTTGGTGTAGTTTGTCCATCAGACACCTCTCAAACTTTCTAGGGTTAAATTTAATTTTTTACAGTGCATCCTCTAATTTTTCCCTTTTTGTGTGAAAAAGTCATGATTTCTCTACTGTGATTTGGAGAGTTATAATTAAGTTTGACTCCTTATTGCTTTTGTAGGCTTTAATATGATTTATTTATTCCTTAACTTATGGTTGCTTTTGATTCGAGTCGAGCGAATATTTTTTGTTCATTACGCAACAGAACAGAAATATTATGCAAGATTATTTCTCGAATTCCTCTCCACTGTGGAGTTCGAATTCACCATAATATTGGTTAAAACCACAAATTTTACATATAAATGAATAATTTTTATTAGTTTCAAATTGTATGATACAAGTATGGCAATAATTTCATGTACCCTTCACGCATCTTAATTTTTTAAATTTAGGCCTATAGTAATATTTTTTAAAAAATCCATTCCACTTTTAAATCTTCAATACGTTTCTTGTTAATCAACTTCATTTTTTATGGTGTCTTTACTATTTTCACTTTTAGAGAAAATAATTTAGGACATAAGAAGTTACGACATCATGAACTGTCGAAAATTACGGCTGAAGTACAAGATTTTGCGATTACAATTGTAAAGTTTCCATATTTGAAATCCTCCAGCAATTTGTACACTTCACGTAATTTGTAATGACCTGAATAAATTTTTAAACTATGCACAATATAAGATTTAATATCAATTATCTTTAACATAGAAAATTAAAATAATAAAATAAATCACCAGAGAAATTGCTCAGTGAAAATTAGCTCATCTTTTCGGGAAAGAAAATGTGTATGAAAAAAAAGAATGTAAACCGAAAAATTTCGTGTCAATTTCTTTTTAAGGGTATTGTTGGAATTCCACTTTGGAAAAATAAGTATTAATCATAGATTCAAGAAAATACTGATTTTTAGGGGGCAGAGAAATT
The DNA here is from genome assembly GCA_002313205.1 of Laupala kohalensis. NCBI lineage: Eukaryota > Metazoa > Arthropoda > Insecta > Orthoptera > Trigonidiidae > Laupala > Laupala kohalensis. The sequence goes on along the minus strand of NNCF01130149.1, from coordinate 36,454 downwards.
TCAGTCAGGATCGAAACATCGCACGTCAGTGTAGAAGATTGTCATCCTAACCAGAGAGCATCAAGAAAAAGATTCTTCTTCAAAAAATCAAACTGAATTGTTCATTTGCACCATCATAGACAATAATTCAGAAAATATTCAAATCAGGAGTTTTTGATGGGAAATTGTTTTCCTTCACACTTGTTATTCTTAAAGGGGAAATAACATTTTAATTTTAAATGTATCTTCCCATCCTGGCCCGGTTCTGTTTCGGACTTTCCTTCGTTTTCTTCGGGCTTCCCTTTTCCAGCGTTTTCTTTCTGTTCCTATTCTTTCTAGGATTCTTAGTGTATACCGATACTGTAGTGTATATACGTGTGTTCCGCTATATACAAGAACAGTTATGACGCGTATAAACTAAATGACTAGGAATAGTTACGCGTATTCTGATTCATTGAATAAGGTATTTTTTAAACTTTATATCAGCGCTGCGTATACGAGTAGATCTCATTTCACTGATTGTGTACATCCACATAAATTCTATTTTTGAGAAAAAAAAAACAATCTTTGGTAATGCAGTATTATAAATATCCCAAAGGAAGGAAAACAGTTCTTACCGTTCCCTCACCGCTGCCATTTCCATGCGGTCGCCTGACTCCATGCCAAATGCGCAAAGTGCACTATCAACACCTCCATGTCGCTTTGTCTCTACTCACACAGGGATTCCATGATTAGCCTGTGGCGTCACGTGACATGACCCTCGTGGCTTCTACGCTCCTCCCCCACCATTTCTCTTCACACGTCACAGTCTCGATGACTCGTCATTTGACACCCGCATGACATCCAGGCTTATGCCTTCGTTTGTTCTTTTCCAGGGGTCGCGTATTTTTAACAAATTAGAATGGCTTGATCCGCACTAATCCCACTGCCATGTGCGGTACGGACGGATCGCGGCTGTTTAGAAGGGATGTGACGTCAGTTGCATTATTCTAATAATACCTCGTTGCCTTGGAGTCAAACACGGTATTCCAAAATGAGCTTATTCTAACGTTCATTAAAAAATCATCTTTCCCTCATATATCTAACTAATTACAGTAATTTCTCTATAAATAATCCCGCTATCGCTGGCGGAGTGATACAGGATTATTCTAGTATTTGTGTTAAGAAAAGTTTTGTGCAAACATAATTCCCTCAGGAACTTCCCTTTAGGAGTTTCAAACACACGAGAAGGAGAGAAAGTATGCATATGTATTACGCAACGTGTGTGACAAAACAGTGCGCGATAAAACGGATCACTTCAGGGCTCGTCAACGTCAAGGTCATTAGAGCCCTTACGGATCACTTCATGTAATTAAAGTATAAATGTGGATAAACACATTAGAAAAAGAAAATTCCGTGTCCAGGGTTGAAGTCTGGCGAAGCACTGCTGCCGGAGGCGGTGAACACAACAGCCTCCAGGGTGAACAGCCCCCGAACATCGATCAGGCTGCTGGACACGACCGCCCCCAGCGTCCGCCGCCCCCTCTTCGCCTCTGCAGTCCGTCGGATCCTCGCATGAAAAATACCGCAATGGATTTCACGTCTCTTTAAAATTACAACGCAATGAATAATACAGGGTCACGTTTTCTCTATTTTCGCAACAAAAATTTACGAATGCGTCGCTGTCTCAGTTACGCCGATATTCCCGCGCGCCCACACGACACTTCTGAATTCAACATGGACGAGCGGCCGCCTAAATAAAATATCTGCTCGAGTTAAAACCGAACTGGTGCTCCACGTCCCCCTCCCCCGATGCCAAAGAGAGGCGAGAGGGTGGGTGAGGGTGGGGGTGGCAATCGAGAAGCCGCGCTGCCAATTAGCTTTCGAGGGGTCGAAGGGCCCAAGGCAGAATGGCCACAAGACGCCTGATCGGTCGGACGGAAAGAGGGAAGATGCTGGTAGCTTCATTCTGCATCGCTTCTTCCCCGTTGCCACTCGGTTGCCACCTTCATTGCTACTCCTCTCCAGAATCCAAGCTTTATCTCAAGAATTCATCACATTCCAAACGCACTCTAATACATCATATATAATAATAATAATAATAATAATAATAATAGAGATCCAAAATATATGGAAGTTAGGAGATAATTGCAACCTTGCCTTAGTGATATCTGTCGAAGGTATTTTACCGAAGAGATTTAAGAAGAACTCGGAAGACTTAGGAATCATGAAGGTCTCACAAAAAGCTGTCCTCTTGCAGACTTGTCACATTGTCCGAAAATCTGTAAATTAATTAATAACTTATAACAGAGGCTAGGATAAATTTCCTTTCTATCTCGATAAAACCCAATCCCAATGCCATCTACGGGGTCGGTGAATGTTTTCTACTGAGATCAATGATAATAATAATTTATTAATCTGCAAATGAGCAATGCTCGGTGGCAGATAGAAAAGAAGACATATTAAAAGTATACATGATACAATAATAAGAGGTTAAATACCAAATCGTCGTCCCAATAACTATAAAATACACACAAACAGTATAAAGTAGTTAAAAAAGTGAGTATACTAGGTAACAACGAGAAAGAAATTTCATTTAAGAAATTCATTATCTGTATGTGGGTACATTCACATTTGTACACAAACAGTTTCAGAAACACACTCATGCGTACAAACATACTCAATATATACACATGACATTTCTCCTCCTATACCCTTAATGTAACAGTAATATAACTGTAATACAATTAAAAGAAATTAATAACTATAGAAAATAAAACAAAAACAGGATTGTTGTGAACAATCATTCAATCTTCACTACACATAACTACACTACAGTACACTATTATTCACACTGAGCATTTTCTATATCCCTGGACTCCATTCACCTCACTACACTGCACTTCACATGTGCTGCAATTTCGAAGAAGCGGAAACATCTTACTCGATTTGGTAAGTTCGTAAGTGTTGTTGCAGGTGAGTTATTCCATTGGTTCTATTCACAAAGGAGTATTTACTTACAAGCTTTGAATGATTCGTTCAGAAACGAAAATGAATATTACTCTCACCCCATTCGAAACGTTTCCAAACCTCACACCAATCCTACACGCAATAAAGAGTTTGATACTGAAATAACAATGAATTATTTAAGTTTTACTTTTTTGCGCTGTTCAACTTCAATATTCTCCTTCGGAACCAAACGCTGAAAAAATTATACGGTTCTACATAAATAAAGAAATAAATAATTTATTTCCAAAAAAGCAAAGTGTTGTTTTATTTGTTTGGTCCTATACATGAATTATCGATGAGTGTGAGGACTCAGTCGTTATATCTTATTTCTTTTTATATATCTCTCTCTCTTTTCCTCTCGTAATATCCTACTCGATCAATTACAACAAATGAGGCATCATTACCAGGATTAGATTCTGTACAAGAACGAGAAAGTAATCTTACATTTTAAATATGTTCTATTTATACCATAATGTGTTTTGAAAAACAAATTGAATTGGTTCATGAATGCCACCCAGATCACGTTACTCACGGATAAAACTTCATGGACGTCCACAGAAATTGAAAACAAAAAACAAAAACAAGAATAAATTCATGAAGTGTCTCCCAGGTAATGCTACTCACAGTTTAAAGAACTTGGATGAAATTCACATTTATTTTATACAATTTATTTGGTTTATTTACTTTAAAAATCAAATGCTGGTCAAATGTGAGTCTCATTTACTGCCTTGATAAAACAACTGGTGTATCTATCCGTAATCTCATGGAAGTATGACTGCAAATCTTCGTACGGACCTAATCTTTGTTACTTTAACAGCTATTTCGAATGTTCTTTCTTCATTACACGGTGACAGTTTCATATCTTCAATCTTTTTACGGAATAGAAGATTCCGTGTCATAGAGACTAGAAATGGAGAAATAAATATTTAATTTCGAACTAGAACAATCTTTCCAAAATTTATACTTCGAATCATTTTATTAAATTATCGTGTACATTCCTCAATCGCTCTCAAGTACATTCATTACAAACATAACATAAGCTACATTCAAATAGATTTTCCATTAATGTGACAGCGGGGTATTGTGGTTTCTAGAGGTTTTCATGTATTAGCACGCAATATAAAAAATTAAGCTCTTCTTGGTGAGTCGGCAACAGTCGAAATTTAGTTAAACAATTATTCACTTTCGAATGACTATTAAAGTTTATCTGGATGACTACTGTCCTCCACGTGACCACACTGTCATTTTTCTTCCTTTGGAGGAAGGGACGGGAGGGCACAAATCAAAATTGAATTTGACCAGATCATCCACTTTAGAATAGGAATGTTAACGTTCACGCAAAACCTTATAAACATTTTTGTAAATAATCATCTCATTAAAATAAATAATGAAAGAAATACGAACCTTTTATGGACGAATTAAATATATATATTCGTCCATAAAAGACCGTATGTCAATATTTATTTTATTAGATTATATAATGGACGTTAATTGTAGTAGAATCATCTCAGTACCTACTATTAATTTAATATTTGATAGAATAGTGGCTCATAAAATACGTTTTCGAACGATTCTTAAATACATACTCGTAAAACATGTGTCCCATCCAACCCTCTGTGAGGGAAAATTCCGATAAGTTAAGTGCAAGCGTATTACGCGTAATCGGAGCTAATGTAACGTCACGCCTTTCAAGGATTTATAATGTCACAGTGTTGCAAATAAAATATGTTGCGATATAGACGACTATTTTACTCGGAGGACTGTCCGCGAATTATCTAAAGTATCGGAGTGGAGAGGGGGTGTTGATATTGTGACACTGCATACAGACGGGGAGGGGAGTGATGAGTCTTCATGCGACGTAACACTTAAGTTTTATTGGACTCTCTTAATAATCATTTTCCGTATTATATGTTTTCAACGATCAGTGAGAGTACAGGACAACGAGGAACGAACTATTAAGGACCCCAAACTATCTTCCCAATTTTCCGAGAAAAACAAAAACGTTGGGAATATCGTTACAGATGCATAATGGAGGGAAGCTGGGTGTTACAGAGCGATAAATTTTGCATTACGTTATATATGAGCCGGACCTGGACGACGTTTGTCATCCACACGACCAGTGGAGGGTTTTGGAGAAAATTTCGGAGAGAGAAGAAACGGTGTCGATGGAAACGCCATTCTGTTCTCGCGAAAGGCCTGTTGCGCACGACTGCTCCGAGGAGTGAGCGCACTCAAGCGACGCATCTACAAACGCTTCCTTCATCAACAGAATAGTCTTCTTTTATTTACGCTCCTTTTGTTATCCGGCGTCTTCTAATGACTTTCTGGCGTAACTCTCTCCAACACAGAAGTTTCTCATTTAAACCGCTGATTCCAGTCCTTGGAATACGACCAGAGGTGTGTCTTTTTTTATTCGGTTCTGTCAATCAAAGCTAATTTTTGTGGTATGCTCTAACAGATTTTACTTCTGGATTTTAGGTGGCTGGAAGTGATTCAATTCAAATTTCAACAGAACGGGCATTATTTATTTTTTTATAAAACGTCCTTTTTTCTTTTAGTATCGGACGTAAAAAGGTTAACTTGGAAAGTACAAACGCAGTCGTATTGGTTTAAAACGAAATATCGCTCTAAAATTGATCAGTTAATGCTTGCACGAATTAAAAGTGCATACTGGAAATGAATTATTTTATTTCGCATGTCATTGTGCGTGGAAATATTCGCGGAAAAGCTTTCGCTCTCGGGGAAATGAACGGGGTTCCAAGAACTTTTGAAAATCCAGGAAACACTGCCACCCCACCCCACCCCTTACCTCCCCTCCACATTTCCACTCAATCGACGATGGGATGTGAGAGGAGGGGGTGAAGATGAGGTAGGGTTTTGATGGTGATGGTGGTAACAGTCCTGCTGCCACAGCACACGTCTGCGGTGGTGATACAAGAGATGTGTATGGTGATGGCGGTGTGGAACTGCTCCGATGTGAATTTATAAAAGATCCACCAAGCAAAAGTGCTGGCGTGATTTTTTCATAGCGGTCGTTGGTCGCGTTTGGCCATGCAATACGTGGTTGGAGGGGGGGCAGGTGAATAGGTGGGAGGGAACGAAGAAGATAGGTGAGGTGACGTCACTAGCTGTGTCATCCATATCGGCAGCTTTCGAAAGAAAAAAAAAAGAAGATTTAAGGTCCACCTTCCACCAATTCACCAATGGACAGCATAATGAAGTTTGTTGATTTGACCCTATTATAAAACTGATATCTAAATATTTCAATTTTTTTTAATAAAACAATTTTCCTCGTTTCCATGTCTTCAAAATGACTTCGAAGCAAATGTGTAAATATGTGGCTACTTCGCAAATGCTTCTTCTCAAGAGCCTTTAAGGGTTCATTTCAATCAGATTTAACAATTAAGATTTCCAAAATTAATGAAAAAGATTTTAAATACAAATCTCTGAGGATTTAAGTAAATTTATAATGCACAAAATCACAAATAATGCAACATAAATTCATGCAATAGAAGTTAATGCTAATCAGTTACTTGTAGAATAGCTTTTTTATTCCTTTACGCAGTCCCGGTATCCATTTAAATTGTAAATTGTGATGTTAGTATTAAAACGCATGGTTTGGAATTTCTTCCATGAAAACTAATCGTATGACTCCGAATATAAAAGGTATCCTTATTTTTGTTTTAGATTTTTTTACAGTAAAAACACACTTTCCTAGTTAAAATCGAAATAGAGATTTACGAAATATTGATTCGAATACTCGGTAAATTATTATTGTGTTTTTACACACGTATAACAGCAGACCTGAAAACATAACTCCTAAAAATAATTTAAATATCTTATGCTGCACGTTAAAAAATTGTACATTTATAGCGTCATAATTAATACTGACAATTTCATTTGTAGGAAGTATAAGAAAAAATGTTTGCCCTGCATGCAGAGTTCTGCGATATACCAAATAGACATAACTGATGGGATTTAACTATGGAATAAATAGACACTGCTGCAGGAAAAGGAGAGAACGAAGTTGTCTGATTTCCCATCAAACATTAATATGATGATCCTCCGCGGAATATGACGACCTTACTACTAGCGTAGATAAATCTATAAAATATCTGAAATCGGAAAAAATAAGCTGAGTAACTCGTTCTTATTGTGATTTCAGCTTGAAAGACATACCTCCCCGGCCATTTAAATTGAATAATTACAGTTATAAATGATGATGAGATTACTTAGTATCGTACAGAAGAAACTCTTATTTTTTTTAAATGACCAACTTTTAAATCACGAAAATGATGGAAGTTTATCTTCCTTTGTTGTAAATTATCCAAAGTACTTTTACATCACTTGGAACCACTGGTCACCAGACATTACAAAAAGATGTTTTACAAGGGAGATGCGTAAGTTACGAAACCGTTGTATTCGTCCGCCATGTTTTTATTATATTTTATGCATATCAAACGAGTTAAGCGAGTGCCCAAGTATTGTTTATTCCTTACTAGTCATCAATAAATAAAAATTTAATCATGTATTTCATCATTATAAATCATAAAGTTGTGTTAATAAACAATAAAAATAAAGAAAACTTGAATTTTTAAGAGTGATTTGATTAACTTGGAGCAATAGTTCCACCTCCAGAGATGAACTACGGATAAAATAATTAAAAGTGAATTTATTTGTGGCGAGCGCAAAGTTAAAAGACCCCTCGCTTCGTCGTCAGACCCATCACAACCAACTGTCCGCAGTTCACTACAGGCAGAACTCGCGTCACAAACCAAACAAAGGGTTCACCCCCCTCTCTCCCTCTTCACCTCACATGGGAGAAGTACATGCAAAGCATGATCTCCACAGGGGCCGCGGCTGGCGCGCAAAATGAGCGAAATATCGTAGGATTAGAGGCGGCCGCGGGCTCTTTAAAAATGCACGTGACACAGGTCGAAATAACAGGTGGCGCTGGTGCCTCTCCGCGACTGTCGCTTCGCTGGCGAGAATTCGCGACAGTCAATAGAAATCAGCGGACGGGCAGCGGGTAGTGGGTTGTATGCGAAATATAAATCACGGGAAAGAGTGTGTTGGTGTGAGATCGAAGCACGGCCAGCGATGTCCTGGAGATACCCTTCCAGTTACGATACAATTTCACTGGGAAATTCTACGATATACACACACCAAGTTTCTAATACCATCTCATATATTGCTTTAAAATTGTACGTAAAAATCTGAGTGTATTATTTTCAACTTAAAAAGAGGAAATATTAGGAGAGAGTAAATTTATACATTATACCTAAAAAAAACACTTAAAACATCGGTTAAATAACCCGCAACTTTTCCTCCGGAACAATCGCGTAATATATAGCAGAGAATTATGTTCCATAATCCACGATAATTTTACAAATTGCAGACAGAAAAAATACAGGGAATGTTTATTTCCGTACCGTCTTCTGTTTTGTAATGCAGTTACGTAATAATGTAACACAGGCAGGCACAGCTACTTGGAGTGCGTTTCAGAAATGGAAATTAATTTGTATGTTAAAGCAAACTAAACATTACAGCTATTATACGGTTAAGGATTATTCTTTATGGTTTCGTGAAATATGGTTTCGTTTGACTTTATCGTTAATACAAGTATTTATTAACTATAATATTATATTTAATTTATATTCATAACTTACTCCATTGCGGAACCTTAAAATGGTAGTGAGAATAAACTTTGTAACTTTGTGCATCGTCTACGGTCAAGTGAAAATTGTTTTATACATAATTTTTATTTTCCAGGTTCGAGTCCCGGTCGGTCGCAATTTTCACTCGGCCGTAGACGACGCTGACTTCCCTCCCCGAATAGGCACTCGGAACTTTTCAATTTTTTATTCGTTTTTTTGTCATTGGTGAGAATAATTCGTAAAAATATGGGCAGAAGAATCCTGAGTCTTTTGCATTCAAAATCATTTATATGAGGGAGGACAGTATCAAGATCGTTTCTCTAGAAAACCTTTTATGAAAAGAAAAATGATTAAAATGTATGATAGATTTGATTTCTCGTAATGTAATATTGATTTGACAATTTTAAATTTTAAAACTTTTTCTGCGCCTGATAATGATCCAAATCTGGATCAAAACTGAATGCTTTCAGTAAATAAATAAATATAAAAATAAATGTTATCTACTTTAATGCAAACGAAAATATTAAAATTAAAAATAATTTTACTATAACATTTGTGTCTAGACCACTCTATTATCTTACAGTTGTGTTCTTGAGGATTGGTCCAACAACTTGTCGACGTATGGAATTTGTATCTTTCGTATTTTTTAAATAAAATATATTATCTATCATATTATTTTATTACGTGTTCAACACGTAATGAGACTGAATTGACAGACAACGACGCGTCGTGTTCGGTGAGAGTCGCGAACCCCTTCGCTCTCAAAGCATTTCATGATAAAAAAGGGAATGTTGCATTTAGATATCACATTACAATAACAAATGTTCCACACTACAGCTTGTTCACTTTAAAATAAACGGACCTCAAAACATTCGCATTCGTGGAAACCTTTTTTAACGAATGGAATTTTGACCAATTGTTTGTTTTATTTCGCCAATCCTGTTTTAATATGTTGTTTTTACATTACAAAGTTAATGCTGACCGTTCGAAGAATGTATGTGGAATGTATGAAGTATTTTTAGAAGTAGGTTCTATTTTGTAACTTTTTACCAAATACGCTGCTAAGGGTCATCGAATTTTTTACGTCAAGATTTTAAGTGAGCATTCTTCAAAATCAGATTTCATAGAATTAAATTATTTTACATAACATAAAATTCACAGACGTCAAAGTGTTAGTCAATTTCATGCCGTGTCCTTAGAGTTGTAATGGTGGCAAGACTGAGTTTCTGAAGATCCACTGATCTACGATTTTTTTCAACACCTTTCAACGTCTTTTGTATATTTCCAGAAAAAAATCTTCATTTGCGAAGCCCAGATGTTGATCGTAATGGACGACGTGCTTAATGACCTTCTGGGCAAAAGTCAACGTCACCCATAAACAAAACTTAACAATTAATAAATAATTTAAGACTTACGACCTTATTATGAATGAATAACATTTATTTTGTGCTTTTTCAAGAACTCTACGCTTCGTTTTTCGGTTTAAGACGTTGCGGTTCTTATTTAATGGACGTTTATTTACAGTAAAAATGTTAATATTTATATTCCTGTATCTGATGAAGTTTTGCTTCAATGTTCTTGTTTTTACATCCGAGAATTTTCTTGATTCTGTGTATGTCTACTTTGGGAACACATATTTTCTGTTTGGACGATATTACAGGCAGCTGCTGTATTCTTTGATGCTGAAATGAGTGTGTAATTTTAATAACTGAAGTATTACTAGTAAAAAACTGGTATAATAGCCATGGCACATGTAGATTCCATGTCGTCGCACATTATATTTGAACAGGATGGTAACTAGAAGTTTTTATTCATTTATCTCATCATTCAGTGAGAAAGATTTGTAAGTTCTCCAAGGATTTGATAAGTAAGTGACACGCTTTGAAACTAACTAAAAAGCTGATGAGTTAAAAAGGAGAGATATTTAAGAAAATATTGCTCTCCCGTGTAAAAAAATAGTGTGGAAATTTTGTTTTTTTATAGAATGACGAATTCTACTGTATATACTGGGGCCCTCAACTTTCGACATTCAACGTCTATTAGTTAAGTTTTGTAATAATTCGATTACTGTTTCATGCTCTGGATTTGAAAATACGTAGAAGTCCTATAATCAGTTCATCATATCCACAAAAGCATAAATTTTTAATCACAGATTTTGCTTGCTATTTAGTAAATGAATGGCTCACTAAAGCTTCTTAAATTTCCAAACCGTTTTAAGAACTATTAAATATTATTGATAACAGAAATTGACTTAATATTTTATGATAATGGATGGTTGTGAGAGAACTGCTTTTGCAGAATTTTCCTAAAGAATCTGGTTTAGGTTTTTTCTTATGGATAATAGTATATTGACTCGATTTATTTTCTCAACTCGCTAAAACGCGTCTAAATCATCACATTAGTGTATATCGTCTTGTACTCGTAGCTACAACACATTATTTCATCCTTTCAAGTATCATCCTCAAATGTTGATGAAAATGGGCTAATATTTTCATTCTGACAAACAGAAGAAATATTTTTTTAAACATTCTCTGATTTCCATAATCTCATATTCCATAACAGATTAACAAAACGATTTTCTGATTTTTTTAAACTCCTGCTCAAGTTCGCATGAGCCTTTTTCACCCATGGATCCACGACAGAGCAAGTTCCAAACTATTGATAACACACTCCTCTTTCGCTATTCATTTGAATTATTTTATTTGAATTTTGTTAATATTTACGTGAGGACCGAATACTAAACCTATTTTAGAAAACAAGAGCGGAACATTTGCGAATAATTCATCCACTGAGTTCACTGAAAAACATTAAAAGAGTTGAAATATACCTAATTGCAATTTAGTCTAAAATGATTTATCTAGGAAACTCGGGCAAATGTAGTATTGGAATGTGTTTGCGTAGTTTCTGATTTTTTGTGAACATATTTTGTGTTTAAATTGTTTTGTTGTGTTTCTTGACATAATCTCTTTCACCTGACGACGACTTCAAACGCTGCAATCTTCTAACCTCAAAATATATTCTGTACGAAGTAGAGGCCGTAAGTCTCGCATTATTTATTTCATTTGATCATATAATGGACGTGCATTGTAGAAGAATCGTTGTGTTTACTTTCAGTGTTGCCTGGAAGAATATTTAAGAATTATGTCACGTACCTAAGAGAAAAATATAACGTTGAAACCGGATGATGAGAATGTAGCTGACGAAGAACGCATTTCTACTCGTGGAGAGTAACACGAGGATATTTCCGAACTTAAAAAGTGCGAGGTGCGACATAAAAGTTTCGCGGGCGAGCGAGGGCGATGGGTGGGGAGGAGGGGGGGAGGAGGGGGGGGGAGTCTGCGGAGAGCCGTGTTCAACGCTGCAACATCTGACGAACGGATTGCGTCACCCTCCGACCGCGAGAGCACCTGTCTCTCACCCCTTCATCCTTCTCCCCCCCACCACCCACTCCCGCTTTATTCTCAACCCACAATAGCGACGAGCGGAGCGCAGCGCCGTTCAATTTTATAAAAACCGTGGTCCGCGAACGGATTACGGTATTATTATGATTACATTATTATGAGTGCCCACACAGCCAAATTCCAGCTCGCTCCTCGTTCTCCTTCAATCCACACACACATACAAAAAAAAAAAAAAATTGTTTCCCCTAAAAAATGCGCAAAAAAGATAACTAAAATAAATGAAATTCCCCAGATTTTGCTCGAATGAAAAGCTGATTGAACATAAAATATTCACAGAAAATAAAGCGCGATTTGACAAGGGCTTTGAACGGGGTCGAATTGTATTATAGAGCTGCGGTCAACGCAGGGTTCCGGAGCGGAGGCGGGTGGAAGGAGGCCAATGGGAACTTCCGGTGTCGAGGGAACGCCGCAAACACGGGTCTTGGTCGCCAACCATCGCCCATTGCCAATGGCCGCCCATTTATTTATTCATTTATTCATTCGTCACTATGCGGACTTCTTACTTCCTCTACAAACAATTTTAGGCATTGCAACCATAGACATCGAGCTACCAATAAGACGTCTATGCAAAGGGGAAATTGTAGAGATAGGTGATTTGAAACTCAGTAGGAGCGAGAGGATGGAAAACTAAATTTACAAGAACACTGCACCAACGTTGATCAAGATGGAATAGAGCGAGGGATGGTAGAATTTTATACCAGTATATTAAATGCGTTGAGTTCGCCTATAATAACCAAAGATGGTTTACTCCGAATAAGGATGTCATAGAATTTACCACTGGACGTGGTATCTTCAATTAGTATTTTAAAAGAATGGGCAAGAGGGATGATGATGATGAGTGTATCTGTGGTGAAGGAAGCTAATCCCCGGATCACATTTTGATTGATTGTGATATTGAGGGACACGAAAGACGTGAAAATGAAAAAAGGATGAAGCATCACGGACTTACAGATTTCCAAGATAGACAAAGACGGATTGCATCAAAGGAGAGGTACGAAGATTTCGGAAGATACGTAACATTATTTAGGAACATAACGAGATGCAATAAATTATGAATAAGAGTGGTTTCATGCAAATAAAAGAAGACCAGAAGGTTGGAATTAAAGAAAAAAAAGACAATGGCCAAGAATACCTGGTAATATCACCAAGAAACAGGGGTTTTGAGAGTTCAAGAAAATAAATTTAAATAATTAATTATATCCTCTAGTCGTGCGCTTTATTGTCTTTATTACAGGAACAGCTCCTCTCTGCCACCTTTTACAAAGGTGTAAACTTCTAATTGGATTGCATTAGTCTCATCTTTTTATTTATATTATTCATCCTCAAAATGTCTCCAAATCGTATTCATATATATCCTATACTAATTACTTTCTTAAAGTTATCGACATATTTCTTTCTTTCAACTTTTCGTTGTTTCTTGTCGTTATTTTTTACAGAACAGAAAAGTACGACGCCAAGTGGTCAAACATTAGTGATACCTTGAGAGGTGTTGACAAAATATCGGGAAATTACGTTACATACGTGATCTAACTTAGAAAGCAGAATGATACCCTTAATATTGGGAAAATCTATGGAGGAAGGAGGAAAACAAAGACGGGATGGATGATGAAACTTAACGTACAGTCTTCGCCAAAAATCTGCAACTCTGGTAGTCGGTCAATCCTAATCTCCTGTTTCGGATACTTTCCAATTTCTTGGCGCTATGCCGGATGTCCTACTGTAACACATCTCCTTCGACTGATTTGCTCCTAAATCCAACGCTCTTGTATAAATTATGATGAACTGAGCCATTAATATCACATTAACGTGTAATGAATAATTATTCTTGTCTACGGTAGAGGAATAAAATAAAGTTTTAATCATATTTCTACAACATCAGGAAATCATTGAAATAGCTGCTCTTTAGGATAATCGAATGCTCAGTTATAATTGGGGAGGAATAAGGCAGGATGATCATACACTTTGGTGAGATTCCATCTCAACAATGGTACATAGTACCACTATTGTTCAAATTTTGTTTGAACAAATATATAAAATAAATAAACAACATCTGATAAGTAAGTTCATTTTTTTGTTGGAGTAAATCATTTCGTTGAAGGATTTCTTAGAGTCAGAGGAACATGCATCTTCAAATTCAGTAGGCGGTTTATATGGCAAAAACGATACGAGAGTCAGCGTTTATCAACCATCATTACTTTCATTCAATCATCACCATCAATCTGCTCAACATAAGATTGGCCTCAAGTAAATTATTTGGCGCTAGTAATTCATGTAAGATGCTGTCCCTAACACAAAATATACACGCGTCTTATTCAATTCGTAATCTCCATTTATCTAATAGCTCGGAGACTAGTCCATAATCTAATACTTAAAGAAGTTTGTCGTCCCTGAAGAGTGGCTTATATATGTTTTCCTTTGACATTTGCATTCACCTGTCCAAAAGGTACTACGATTGAGGTTAGGTTCTAACGAGAGACGTCAATGTCACAAACACGCGAGGAGGCTCGGGTGTTTTACTTGGAAATGACGTAATCACTTCGCTTTGATCGCTTCCCTTCTCCATTTGCAGATCGTATTCGTAATTCCATTGGCTGCTTGTATCCTCACATCTCCCATTATCCCCAGCGTTCATCGGTGACCTCCTCTGAACACCCTCATTCCTCACGGAGAGAGAGAAGCCCCAAGACCAGGTCCTCTGGCACCGAGGCAGCGTAAACGAAGTAGAGGATAGCGGTGGTGGCGGGCGGACGGGCGGGCGGACGGACACCCCTCTCTGCTTCACCGGGCAACAGCGCACTGGCCGCTCGCTCACCGCTTGTCTTATTACTCGTAGCTGCAGCCACCTGCTAATCAATACAGCGGCTCATTACGTACAGGAGCCCGGGCGCTGCCTTCACAGTCACCACCACCACTGCCACGGCCAACACTCACGCGCTTCCCATAAAAAAGATACCCCATTATTCCCCTAACCAACAGTTCAGGTTCAATTGAAACATTCTACTCAAACTCTTTTCTAAAAAATGATGATCGATGATCAAATATATCCCATGAATACAAACGAATTCTGAAAAATATTTCATAACCTCGCCCTATTTGTTGCAAAATTCTGATACAGATATTTCAGGATCATTACTAAAATTTATGAAGTTATTAGAAATAGATGGCAGCATCAGCTCGATAAGTGTAATAAAATTATAAATAAATTTTTATAATAGCTTTGTTACAAAATGCTAAAAACCACATACATTTTAACAATGATTTCCAAAACCTTACAATTTTTAATCGAGGTAAGTGAGCTAAATTAAATTCACGGCATCACGAACACTCGGACCTTCGTCCAACGTTAAGTAACGACACGTCATAGTTAACAAGGCTTATCAATAAACGCGTTGATCACGAATAATGGCGAGATGCATAAGTGATCCGGGGTTTTCTCCAGTATTCCTTCGGATTGAAGAGGATTTATATATTTGCCCCTCTAGATTCCAACCTGGGGGTAGGCAGTATTTGGGACTGTAGTATCATTAATAATATTGGTATTATTGATATTATATTTCGAGTAATTTTAGTAGAGAAGGATAATTCGAAATTTTTCACTTAGGTAAATTGATAAAAAAAAGTACCATTTGTTCAATATGATGTAGACATTACAACAAGTACCTAACTATTTGTTTTTATTATTTGAGAAATGGGAGCACATCACGATTTTGGCTTGGGGCGCAGAAATTTTAAATCCACATTCCCTTATTGACTTTGGATAGACCCTTGCTTGCTTGCGGGGAGAAAGTTAATTTTTTTCGTCAACTTGATCATACTGCTTGCTTCGCAACAAATTATTTACTTATCTCATCCTCCAAAATTATTAAAGTTTTTTTGAAAAAATATTCGAATTGGCAAATTTATGAGAAACATTTTCTACCCGTACAGACGTCCTAGAGGTAAGATTTCGAGACTTTGGAAAACGGCCCGAGGCGAGTCTCTAAATAGCGTCTTTATAAATGTGCAAACTATTATTTTTTTCTAACTATCACGCACTTGAGTCTTGTTATGTTGGTACCCCTCTCCCCATTAACCCATGCCAACGTTTAATCATGAATCAACTAAAGTAACATATGATAAATTTACGAACAATGTCAGCCCTAAACATAAGTGAAACACATTTCTGGAAGCCATAAATATTTTTAAAAATTATGTAAAAAATGAGCTCTCCAATTTAATTTACGGTCGACTAAACCCCTAACAGTTAAGACTTTATTTGCAGTATTTCTATGGAGTTATTACATCATAAATTATTCATAAAACTAATGGAAAATTTTTACGCTACTGGCCTCAACAGCTCATAAACATTCTGTTAACTAAGAAAAATGTTTAGTTCTCACAAGCATCTGCTAAACTAATGTTTAAGTTTTTACATATTATTTTCCATACCAATATGAAGTTTATTTTTATTGATTGATGAATTCATCAATATCATAAGCAACAACTGTTAATATTCCGTCAAATAATCGCACACAGGCGTCATTAATACAAATCAAAAATAGATGAAATCCCAAAATCGCTCCTGAGGAACTCCACGAGAAATCTAACAAGGATCACTAAACGTTTCATTTTATTTAATTCGTTGAACCAGGAAGGGAGATCAAAAACCAGTTAACTGCAATCTCTTACACGCTCATATAAGATATGAAGTAGAAGGATTGTGATTAACATGTCGAACGCTCTGAAAATGTCAATAAGTTCACAACAAATTTTTCTTCATTCAAGTCTTCATAAACCCAAAAAAAACATTCCCAATGCACATTTTCCCCCCGTTGTAATGTTAAAGTGCCTGTTAAAGTATTGAATGAATTTTGAAAAAACAACGTTTGTTTAGATGCTTCTAATGTTTCTAACACCTTTTATAAAAACCAGTAACAATGAAACTATCGTATTATTATTATGTATATCTAAGTTGGGTTAATTTCTGTAAATTACTGCGGTTATTGGAGATTTAAACTGACCAGAAAATTTCCCGGTTTCAAAACTTAGGGGAAGCACGGGCAAGATGCATATGATAAAAATGGCTAAAAACACACTAATTTCTATTCAACAGATCTGTTTGTACTTCTAATACTATATTTAGTCATCTTTGGAAAATGCTACTGCAAATTAAAAAACTTAAACAATTTCTAGTTTAACTTCTGGTAACAACCTATAGTCCGTTTGGCTCGGGAGGGTCAGGCAAAACAGATATACCACAAGGACAAAAAGGATATGTGAAAAAAATTTAAAAAATTGTCATCGCGCTCATCACAGAAGTAACTGCGCCCATTTTCTGCAACGGTTACACTCAATCGTCTTCGATGTATTCTTCAGTGCACACTAAACAAAAAGAACTTCACTTAGCTTTCCATTTTTTGTATTGACAGAGCTTGTATTTTTTTTAGATTGACTGTGGTCTACTAACTCAGATATTTTCATCTTTTAATTATTTGCTTTTTTAAATTTCGCAGTTTGCTTTGTTTTGACGGGAGTAGATGTCAACACCTTGGATTTTATACTCTTGTGTTTGCAGAGTTGGAGGCAGCCTTAGTTAGTGTGGGTCCGATTTGCGATGGAGTCACTACATTCGCTGGATGGTTTTCTCCCGCTGAGGTTCTATTTCGATAGTTCTTTCTGATTTATTAACTTGCGGCCTTGAAGATGGCGCACTCCATTCGCAGACGATGCGAAGACTACGTAATCAATTACGTATCAGTGAGCAAAATCAACTACATCCGCTAATGCACTTGGTTCAACGTTATTTATTTCATTAAAAATACATTTTCGAAATAGCTACCCGTTTTACCCATATTCGTCTTGCCCACAGCGCCAAGTTGTCTAAGATTTAAAAAAATTTCCGTATGTGTATAAAAAGTTACAATCACAAATTAACAAGCAATCGATCAAATAGGACCTATTCATAAATACTCAACATTTAATACATAAAGTTGATACACATACCTTTCAAAAAATCGTAACAAAACAGACAAAATATATTATTTTTATTTCTACAACAAGTTCTCCAGCTCAACTTTATGGGTGAAGTATCATGGCGTCGCTGCTTTACCGACCTCAGGAAGCCCAATTACGGCATAGATTGTAAAACGTTTGTAGTAACATCTATTCTTCTTCTTCTTCCTCTACGTCAAAATATATTGAAGACAAAAGAATAGTTTGAGTTTCGGAACCATTGATGATAAACCATCCAGAGGTGAAGATTTGTTTATTGTTTACCTAACCAGTTACTAAAAAATAACATTAACTTAGATATAATATTGGTTCTAAACTGATTGTCATGATATATTTATACTTGAAGGACAATAATTATGCGAATATTTTTAATGTAATACTTTATAGTATTCATTGATACATGGCCGAAGTTTGGATGCTGGTTTGGCATCATCTTCAGGGGTCGCTAGAAATTGGTATTCAGAAGTAGAATTGCAATGGAATTACATGATAAAAATTTAAGGACATAACAGTTACAAAATAAATAAATAATAAAATAGTTACAAAATATTTGGCGATATGTTACAATAATAAATATAAATATAAAAATAAAATTATTAATACAATTGTGAGTTATAATTTTTTTGAACATATCACATACCTGCTATATATTTTGAAATGTTCCAATTACCCAAAAATTAAGATCCATAAAATTTTCTTTTAAACCATTAAAAACATCATTCGTTGTAAGAATAAAATAGTGAAGCAAGTTCGCCATTGTCTAGAGCCTTCCTTCATAGAGACATGATAACAATTAAAAAATGTAACAGTTAGGATACCAAATAGTGCCAACCCTTAAATGGTTAAAAATTCTACACTATTTAATTCTTACAAGTTCCAATTTCTAGCGGTCCTGAAGATGATGCCAAACCAGCATCGATACGTCGGCCATGTTTAGTAAATACTAATAAAGTATTACATTAAAAATTGATTCTCTATAATAATATTCGCTTAATTATTGTCCTTCAAGTATAAAAAATAGGATTATTGAATTTCTTAACCGAGAATATTTTTTAAAACAAGATAAAAAATAAATTATCACATATGACCTTTTGTTTGGATGATCGCAATATCCTTTTATTGAAAGGTCGCAAGCGATAGTTTACTTATTTATCTTCATTATATAATGGACGTATACATCAGAATTTTTAAAAATGTTCACATTGTTTAATTCTTGGCTTACAGGACATTTTATCCAACTCGGGCATGAAATGTAACATATTTTTTCAAAATTTTCGTGTTAGTCCTGAAGTGAGATCAAATATTTTTGCATTAATAAATGTATTATGTCACTCAACTATCAACATTTTGTCTATACATTATTGATATTTTACAGAAGTTCTCGATCCGAATAATTGTGACATGCACGATCAATTACAAAGATAATTTTAGAAGAAATACCTAGAAAGTAAAACATATAGTATATCTGCGCGGCATTAAATACACCACTGATATTAGGTTACTTTTTCACAACCGGAAGAAATGCAAGGATCATGAATGTTGAATCCGCCTCAGCCTTAGGGTCCTTGATAGGAATTGATGGGATGGTCCCTTGCTTGCTTCCGGAGAGTAAATTAGTTTATTGTCCAGTACGTGTTTGTAACTGCTTTTTTCTTGACAGTAAAGTTCATTTGATTTGAATCAGGAAAACACCTTTTCCAAAATAAATAAAGGTCTATTTCACTTCTTCCCTCAATCAGCGAGATATTTGAAAAGAATTCTAAAAAAGGACAATAAATTCTCAACGCATGTTATTTCTTATGAGCAATTTGTGTTTCGTGGAAGGTACTCAACCACTTACCGTGTTCTCAGACCAACAGAATTCATTGTCAAATTTTTCGAGTCTACACAATACACCCAAACGACAGTCTTGGTCATCACAAACCTTAAATAGGATTCGGCATGATGACTTACTCAATAGAACGAAACTATTAAAAGCACTCATGCACTTATAGAAGGTTGTTGAAAGCTTTTTATGGAATATAACTATTTCACTACGGATAAACTGGTCGCATTCTATATTACAGCGTATCCTTACCTCAAGACTACACTCTCTCCCTTCCTTTCTTTGCATTTATATGGCCGATTTTCCCAAATAAGTACACTAAGAAATTGCCCTTTTTCACCAATCATGCATTTCAGAACATAACGAGATACTTTATTCAGTTCTGACATGAAAGCATTAGAGATTTCCTCAAAATTATCGAAAGTTATGTGCGGAACAGACTCAGTTATTTTTTAATTGTAGAATGTTTTATACTGACGAAACTATCAAGAAACCTCCATTGTGCCTAGTTATTTCTGACTTCATAAAATGTGTTATACTAATACATCTGGTTTTGATTTTTCACACCTTTAGGAAGAATGTTCGAATAGAATTTCGGCAGGATTCATTGTCGTGCAAAACTTTCTTACTAAAAAAAAAACGACCCTCGAATATAGGAAACGGAAATGATGTATAAAGTTCTTTCAAAGCGTCTCACATTTCTACACATACTCTTAAATCGCTCATTGCATTCATTGCTGTCTCTCTGTCAATCGAAGGCGAATCTTTTCGTTCCCATTCGCCTCAACTCGGCACCCATCCCATCCCTCGGCTCCTTTGCACGTCGTCAACTTCTCACAAACACCTCGCGCCCTGCGGCGAACAGATATTATACAAATGTAAAGAGTTTACTTTTATTGCCTCCATAAAAAGGATAGAGAACGAGCGCCGTGGTGCTCCTTTGATGCAGAGAAATTCACGGCGACTTTTATAGGGCGATGTATGCGAACCAACCCACGCGCCTTGGCCTCACTTCAATTAGTTATAATGTGATTTGTCGGTAAAGGAGTCTTGTTATGGTTTGATGAGGTTGACCATTCTTCGTGGAGCGCGGGTTCGGAATTGCTTGGCCCCTTCCGTTCGTTCGCTTCTCTTGTGGACTGACGTCTTTGAATGGTGGCAGCGGCGGAGCAGGGAACTCGTTAAAAAGTTGATGCGACGAGGAAAACGCAAAGCGAAGAGGACGAGGAAGAGAAGGTGATGAAGCAGCGGAAGAAACGTAAAGCTTAGAGTGTAAAAAGACATAAAAAGCACATGCTACTTTCAGTACATTTATTAATTGAATTCAAATTAAATCCAAGTTAAAATTTACCATCTATTACATAAAATAACTAAGTAAAAAATAAATGCTTTTAGTGGAAGGGATGAACCTGATGCATTAATAACAAATTTTCAACATTTGCAATCAATTTAGTTAGGTTTAATCTCAAATCTCCTCGGTCAGTGATGTCCTATCTGTTTTAATAATAAATAATAATAAATTTATTGTCAAAAAACAGTACAAACAGTTTTGTTTTTTTCTTTTTGTTAGGAGATTGGCAACCGCGCTAAAACATCTTTCGACCAAGTATGAAGATGGAAAAGCAATTAATAACTTCTCGCGATATTCCAAAATACGAAATATAAGTAACAGGTATGACATACTCATGACATACATACACCGTATGTAGACTATTCCATTCATAGAAAGGCAAAATTAAGGTCACGACCTGCTTAAATGAAAACGGCCATTTACATGTCATGGACCCTTTGTAGGACGCAGTCGATCCCTGGGGGTCGATGTAGACCACTTTGAGTATCAGTGGCGAAGGGGAAGAAGGGAAATAGGTGAGCGCTGAAATATACGCTTCAGAAGAAAGGAAATGAAGATAGAAAAGAATAAAATTTACGACATTTAATGGACTAACTGTACACATTTCGCGATTACAAACTCACTAAAATAATAATTAATTATTTAATTTGATTATATTACGGATGTTAATAGTAATGCAAAAGAATAGACTCCTCGTGTCGAATAACTTGATGAAATTGAGGAATTGTTAACTTTGATCCAAAGATGATGAAACCTGTGTGTTTCCTTTTGTTCCTCATGGGACTATATGTCATGATAAGGACGAAAAAAGTGTTCTGTTACCACTTCACTGGAAATTATGGTAATGCATTACTTCAAGAAATATTACTTGTATGATTTAAGTCACATACGAGAAGGAATAAATTATTATTTTCGTTTTTATTATTCCAGCTCTGGTGTAAAAACGTTGTTCGCGCTATGGACAGTTTGTTATAATTTCTTTAATGTATGACGGTGAGAAGTGAAACAGGGGATAAGATTCCACGAGTTCATTATTCCAGGGGTACCGATAAAAATAACTATTATTTTCTTATATCAATTATTTTATTTTCTGGATTCACAATCCGCAGAAGAAAATGCGAATATGTCAAATCTCTATAAATCGAAAAAATAAAAACATGGAAAATATTTAACTTCTCGTAATTGAACTTTACTGTAAAGTTCGTAATAAAATAAACATTTGTGTACTTAAAACTTCGTTTTTAATTTTGATACTAATTAATGTCAAATAACATATTTATTTTTTGATATTCATTATTCCAGTTCCGTACAAGAAGTTTTATTAAGAAACATCCAAGTAGAAGATAATTTTATTGATTTAATTGAACATCAGGTGATCTAATATACTTACACAAAACAATATCAGTAAAAAGGTTTAATACTTTTATACGTATAAACTTGTCATAGTTTTCTTGTTTATTAGTGCAGTTCAATAAATGCTGTGTTTATCACATACAGTATTTTTCTTACTCTTCCATTTGATCTGCAAACAAATTGATTTGATTGAAGACCAAACAACCACCTGAGTTTGGTAATTGGGAAGTGCCATTTATTTGTGAGTTGATAAAAACCAACAATTCAACGTCCGTGACAAATAACTGCTTCATTCATTAATCTCCATGAAATCTCTTCGCTCAGAGGGGACCCTGGACCGCTGACGAGAGTTCTCTCCTATGTGACTCAGGTGCGGAGTGTGACAAGCATTTCGTCCCTATCAACGCGAAACGCCATAATACAGTACATACACGCGCGCGAACGACAGTGCTGCTGCCTCGCGGAGAAAAGTGACTCATAAGCGCGTGTCACGTGGCTGTTGCGATTCTGATGTCACGTGACAGGATACTCAGATGCGACACGCGGCAGTTGGTATCGCTGTCACCACCTCAAACAAGAAGCCCCTCCTCCTCATCAAGTTGTGTCCGGTTACAACCCCCTCACTTCCAAAAGTCAAAAGTAATCTTTGTTTATAATTGTACAAGTCCAGAAAACATTTTTTTTTGAATTGTTAAGTATTATACATTGTCAATCCTAAAATAGTTTAACTGAACATGAGAGAAATTTATTCATATTCGTCACCAGTATTGTAACTTTTCCAACACCAATGGGAACAATATTCCCTGGAGAGTGAGAGAAGCGTGAAACTACACTTCCAGAGCTGTAAATTGAAATATCGAAATGTGAGCGAAGTAGGAATGTGTATGCTAGTGAGAGCGTACACAGCCCCACTACGCGTACACTTTGATGCTTCAATATATGTTATGGTCCCAATGCCAATTGGGTTTTCATTTCGTATCAATATATTAACAGCAGTCATAATTCTTTTTGCCTTGGAAGAGCAACAGCCAGCAACTCCAAATCTCACGGTCACTCTGAAATTCGAGTCATGGCTTCCCGTTGACGGTTGTTCAACGCTCGAGCGTGGGAAAGGTGCCACGCCGGAACGGCTTCAGGAAATGCTCTAGTACCCTTTCTGACCAGCCAATAAGGGCAGTGAGAGCGCGCCTCGTAACAAATTCATACTTTTGGTCTTCTGATGTTAGAACATTATATTCATGATCTGTTTACTCTGTTTTGTGGATCAATTAGCGTCCTTCGGGCGCTTGGTTATTATGTCTATGTAATGTAGTCTGGTATATTAATGGGGATATTGGTAGCAGCTGTAACCAATGATCTAATGTTATTCAATAGTATTTAATTTGATTATTCTCTGTTTAAGTGATTTGATATTCCCAGTCGACCTCACCTCTCACAATAGTGGGTTACGACACTTATCCAAGCGAGTAGACTCAGTAGTATTTAATAAATTAGTTTGGAATTGCGGGTTGGTGCCTAAGGAACCCCGAAACGTAACAATTGTCAGATTGCGCCGGGTAAAAGATATGAAATTGAAAGGGGGGGGCACTTAACACTTGGTGGATAAACGCCGGGTAGTTACCTAGATCACCCGCGCACGTAACATATTTACATTCGAGGAAGTGTGATTTAACGCTTCGCCCACGTGTCTCTCACACTCCAGGGAATATTGTCGCCAGGGTTGATACGGGGACGGCAAGAGAGAGTCCCATCACGTCTTTCAAAGCTCAAACATCACCTTTTCTCCCGTCATGCTAAAGCATTTGCCAAAAATAAGGCATTAAAAATATAATTTTATAGTGTTTGAACGTATCTTAATTTAAAGAATGAACAGTCCATACTAATATTTAAATGCGAAAGAGTGCGTCTCGTTGCTATCTAATCACAACTAAGCCACAGAAGCGATCGACACGAAGTTTGCCAATGGGATACTTTAGATGTCCAGGATGACATAGTCTAACTTTTATTTTTTAAATGTGTGGTAAGAAAGATGGAAATGGTTTTTGACAACAAACGTCGATGAAATCAGATAAAAGAGGATTATATCTGGTTAGAGATGGGTGACAACTATGAATGGCTATATTGTTTGCCAAAAAGTGTTCTACCAAAACACCCGGAACAGCATATGTCTATCTACAAAAATTAAGTACAGATAAATCGTTCATTATTAGAAATAGAATCGTTAAAATGCTTCAATTTAAGAGGGTAATTGAAGACGGAGAAAATCAAATTTAATGGATTATTTGTTTTGAAGAAAGATGAAAAGTTTTAAATCGTAAAATTTCGACGAATAGTTTAGATTTTGCAAGAATTGCGATGAAATGGTTCAGCAGCGTCATTCCACGGAAGAGAAAATTCGACCCGCGAGACGGTTTAGTGTATAAAATAAAGTTTTGTATTACATTTGTATCATTATGAATTTGAAAAATTATGATGCTGTTTGTGTTAAAAAAATAGTGAGTAAAAGTATTTTCATCTTGCAATATATACAGTTTTTTTTTCGGAGTAAAAGAGGATTAGAGTAAAAAGAAAAATCCCAGGCAACACTGGGACATCAGCTAGCTCTTTTTATAATTTGCCTTCAAATGCAAATTAAATTCGAATTATCAGCGTTCCTTCACCACCTTGACGCTGAGCTCATGTCGCTCAGTCCCTCTGTCCCCATATTGGTATTGCTTTCTAGATCTTTATACTTGGTTCGGCAAGACAAATACGATGCGAGACCAAGACGAAGATTGTAGTGGCAATAAGAGGAGCATATGTCTGCAAGATTTCGCGAAAAACGCAAAAATCATCATCATCTTAATGAAGTTTATGAATGTGGCAAATCTCCTTCTGTAGAACAAAATGAAAATTAGATCAGGGTTATTTACTAGACATTGATTTATTAATTATTACAAAACGATATCTTACTGTAATTGTTTATGACAAATTGATGGTTCTGTCTGCTTGATAACAACCTGATAGAAGCAAATAAGGAGAAGAATCAAATGAAAACTAGAGTATGTTTCATTATTTATTTGCTAAACAATTAATACAGATATAATTTTTTATCGTATCTGTTTATAACATATTCGTGGCTATAAGTCAGAAATGCTCATTTAACTTTCCTGTGGTTCCATTTGCTCTATGGTTCTAACAGATTGATATCAAGCTAGCAGAACCATGAATTTGTTAAGAACAAATGCCCTCCAGAAATCATGTTTGTTGCAATTGTTTTGTTAATAAATAATTAAATGTTCCGGGCTCATTTTCATTTGGTTCTGCGTATTATTTGGTGTATAGTTCTGCCAGATTGATATTCATTGTAAACATATGCAGTCGAAGAATCATTTTTGTTAAAATTGATTAGTCAATAAATAGTCAAAAGTCCTTTAATATTTTTTTCTTAGTGATTTTTCAAGGTAAGAGGACATTTCACGGTGAAGTCCCTAAAGGCGGAACATACGAAGAAAATATATTTATTTTACCACTAATATTTAATACTTTAGCTTTCTGTGTCACTATCGCTTAATATAAATACCACTGTTTGGTAAGTTTTAATAATGTAGGGCAAGTAGGATCGTACACACAAAAATAAGAACTAGATCCAATCACATAAGGTCGATACCAAGACCAAAACATTCCTAGAGTAAGATCAAGACTAAGATAGATTTTACAAGAAGAAGACGGGGCTCATAATGGACGTTAATTGTAGTAGAATTTACACTAAACATAGATTTTAAATCTTAAATCTTCAATGCCTTCGAGAGTATGTTGAACATACAAAAGAGTTTAAGAACTTATCTAAGGTAGGTGGATTTCGCCCAGCATGGAAATGTCTGGTGATGGTTGGCAACCCTGCTGTTCGTCCCCCCAAAACGACATTGAGTTGAGCGAAGCAGATTCAGGTGCACGCAATAGGGCATCCGTGGTTCTACATGTGCAGTGCACGACGCGAAGCCCATTCTGTGCACTTGTGTCATTTTGCTGCTAGTTGTGTACGTGCGGTGTGATTTCCAGTCCGCAAATGGTTGGTGGTTGGAGTCCTCCTTCCTGCAAAAGGAGTATCCTCATTGTGCGGTTTGAGTCAGGAAATGTTCATTCTTCCGATTAAGTTTACATTAAATATTTCATTAAATATATTTGAATTGTTCATAATAGTTAATAGAATTATATAATCATTTATAATTTAATTAATACATAATATTTAGTTAGTTTGTTTGTTATTTTTATGAGGTAAGATTCAGTCCATCAGGTCTGCTGCTTCACCCAACCGTATGATTTAGACAAAGGAATTGCAAAAGGAGAAATGTTGAATTGAATAATGATGTAAGATGTCGTTCTCAGCTTCCTTCCTGTTTTGCTAACCCCACTCCAAAATACGTCAGAAATCTTCACTGCATTTCGGACATTAAAGACTTAGGTGAATAAATAAATAAATGTATCAACGTGAAAATAAATATACAACCACTGAGGTAAAGATATTTGAAAAATTGTGTTAACATTTAAATTATTGCAGTTTCTTTAGGGTATTATTTCATGAATCACAACAATTGATTGATTTTTTTATCTAAGAAAGTTCACGAGATTTAATTTTTAGTTTTCTTTTCATCCCCTGAGAATTCACCAATAAAAACGAACAGCATAGACAATGGTGTGGTGGTATCGCCTCTTCGCGGTTGTTCGTCCATTGGCGACAAACCATGAATATTCACCCAGAGCTCTCGGTGATGCTCCCTCGAGAGCTGCAGTTGGTGACTGGTGACGTAGATGGGATGCCACCCGTCGTATTACGAACCTCTCGCAAATTGCACAAGATACATTTGTCAGTGTTAAGGCGGTGGCAGCGGCGCGTGGCCCACGCTGGTTCGTGGGCATCCAACGCTGGTTTGTGGTTCGGGAGGGGGGGGCGCAGCGCGGCGCGGCATCATCAGGAAATTACCCCGCGCTCATGAAAAATTCGCCATCTTGGCGCCGGGCGCGCCCGTCACGTAATTAGCCGTAATTCTCTTAGCGGCCGTGCGCCGCGCCACTGTCAGTCAAGCGCGGATTGACGCGGAGTCCAGTCTCCCCCTCCCTCCCCCTTGATCCAAAGTGCGTTCGGAAACCCACCCAATGTCAGCTTCCGTTCTTCACGCGAATTGCAGAACCCTCCCTGGCAGGTTTGGCACTCTGCTTCCGTATGAAAGGGCGACTAATGTATCGGGGAGGCGGTGTGTCATCGGTGGGAGGCCTTCCGACTCGTCGCTGCCTTGGGCGTCGCGGACAGCCGACAGTGGGGGGAAGGTGGCGGTGGACGAGCAGGCGGCGACAGGTGTCGCAGACAGGAAACGCGGCGTCTGTCAGCGACGACGCTCCGCTGTGACTCGCCGGCCACTTGTCGATCACACTGGCCGTGAGTCGAGGTCACCGTTCAGCGGGAGGCGACCTTCGCTCTCAGCGCTCTGACAGGCGGAGGTGTGACTCCGGCGGAGGAATTTTTTGTGACGCTTTCAACGACGAGGTTTTTTCTCGTTTCACATCGCGATCATAAGGATGGAGGGAATTTTAGGTATTGAATATGAAGGATATAGGTTTCTTTTAAAAATTATCGCCTGTTTATAAATTACACCTCAATATTTAAAATGAAACGAATCCTTACCATAAAATAAGAAAACACGTTTTCTTTAAAAGTTTGTATAGTTTATGAATATAAACAAAGAAAAATATAAATAATTATATTAAGTTTAAGGTCTAATTTAATGAAAGCATGAACAGCCACGTTCTGGTTCTTTCTTAATTTACTTCTGGCCTTTCTTCTTTCTAAGCAACACACAAAGTGCATTCGTATTGATCCTCATCTCGACACGCACATCAGATTGTGTCGAGGAAATGTTGCTGCAATGAAGAAGTGAATTCAAATAGAAACAAAACGTTCAAACGATATCCTTTAATGTATAAGAGCTCATTCCTTCTTTTTATTTCTGGAAATATTTAGAAAGTTTGGGCTAGTCAGAATTAAAGTTTCTATTAAAAGATGAGTACGTGCGCAATATCCGCACGGAAAATGGCCACTGAACTTAATTACTTTAAAAAATGTAAGTCATTTTGATTAACTCACAGAAAAATCCTAGTTCTAGTAATCAAACCGGTGCTACATTGTATTTATTGCGTATGTTCTTCAATGCTTTTGATATGCTGTTCGTTTCTGTTACGTTCGTTGTGTAGAAGATCATGTCCGGTTTCACCCCAAAGTTTTGCATTTACGACACGGTTAACGTTTCGTCATATTTCACTGCTGGCAAAAATATCATATTTGTATCAAAAACAGAGAAAATAGCTGCATTAATTTGTAAGGTAAAAGAAAATTCAAAAATTCGTCATAAAAATCAACATCATCTACATTAATCCTCAAATGCCCCAGAAAATTTTAGTTCATTTTTTGTGTAACCGGATGGACCGAATCACATACATAATGTACCGTACTTCAGATCATTGAAAGTAGTGTCGACAATTTCCTATCATTTCATCTTTCATCTTTTCCTTTCCCAGATAACACCATTTAAAATTTATATGAAGAAAATACGCTACTTGATTCATTTGCATGAAAAATATGTTACTTGACTCGTTGATTCCTGACAAATGATATCTGGAAAGTAACAAAGCGATATTCGTAGAGACTTTCACGTGAGATATTTAATGCTCAATCGTATATTATCCCGTACTATTCATATTTGTTCTGAAGTCGTGTTGATGAAGGAAGAAAATAATATGTAACAATAAAATTAAAGTAAATGTTTTGTTACCATATGGAATGTTAGTTACAATCATTTTTATGTGCTGTTTATTCGCACGGGTTTAGCAAGTTGAATCAATGCCCAATGTTTATTGCCAAGATATTGTGAGTGATAGTGACGAGGGAGAGCTGAGGAAGGCTAAATAGCACAAAATTTGAGTGACATGATTTGTGGATGTCTTCTTCCCGTTCTCAATTCCATTAGCTCGTTCACCGTAAGCTGTCGTGCGGGTTGCGTCGAGAGGGCGTACATGTTGGAACACGCTGTACACAGCCTTCGTTCAGAGGACTAATCCCTAAATCCATCACAGGGCGCGTTATAGGTGCAAATGTGTGGTGACGGGGAAAGGGCGTAGGGCGATCCCTCCGGATGGGGAAGAACAACTAGAGATCACGAGTGCGGGGGTTGGGGGAGGGGGAACGGTGGCGTCCGAGCGGCGCCTGGCCCTTCGCCAAGGCCTCTGTTTGTCGCTCCTTCCCCTCCCACGTCCCACGAAGAGCGCGAGCGACATCATCCTTCGCTCGTGCAGGAAGCAATCAGTGCAGCCAACATAGCATCGTAGGAAATATCACGGATAGCAAGTAACAGGCTTCTAGTAGTCTCAAGATCACGTGCATTTCTGTGTACACTTGATGATTAAGCTATGCGTATTAAGAATGAAAAATATGACGACAAGATAAATGTTTGAAGCAGCCATCTAGCGCAAAAATATCGTTTTTCTGCAAACCTTTAATATATATGCGAAAACAAAACATGGTACATAACTTAATATAAAAAAATCCAGCAATATTATTTTACTTTTTATAAATTTATTTTTATTTCTTGTCTTATAAACGACGTTCAGGATATGAGGACTGCTCATCTACATAACCGAAACTTGAGCGAGGGAATTGGGAAGGATTAATGTTAGGTAAGCGGGAAACTCGTAGTAACGAACCGACATTTGTTCGGAGAAGGTGTGGGAAAACCCCAGTTGAAAACCTCACCTTCTTCGGTCGAACAGGGTTTGAGCCCACGCTCTACCGCTCAGCGATGTCGTGGAGGCGAAAAAGTATTCACTAGACCACATATATATTACATCCTCAATAAAAAATATCTGGATGGAATAAAAATCAGAACCAATGTATAACACACACACACACGGTCTACCGCTGGCAACTACTTCAGAAGCTCTCACCTGAAGATGCCTGCAGCTGTGGGATGACACGTTGTGGAGATGCAGTCATCACAGAGGCTCGTAATAATGTTTCCAAAATGAACAAAACAAGAAACATATTTTAATAGCGGCATCCAAGGAAAGGATCTATTGGTTGCTTTCGACGCCACTTGGGAGACAACTTTTGCATTTTGACACGCACTTTAGAAGAAGAAATTTTTATTTTTAAAATGTGTGATAATAAAGGTGGAAATGGGTTTTGACAATAAATGTCGAAAAGATTGGGAAATATTCGCTTATGCTACCGAAACGGTCAGATGAAAACTATAAATGGCAAAATTGTTTGCCTCGGAGAGCACTGCAAAAAATTCAGTGACAACATATGTCTACACGGAGAAAAATGAAGTAGCTCATCAAAGTACTTTTTCGTAGTTGAAGCTACTGGACGCAAGGGAGTAGGTGACCCATGTTGTGAGGAGGAGCCAAAAAGAGAGTTGTACTTGAGTGAAAGACCGGTTCGCCGGATGCTTCCAACGTTGAGCCGTTTACCTGAAGTTTTTCTCTTGAGGAAGTGGTGGGACGATCACATTCCGATAGCAGGATATGCGAATTGTCGGTCGATGAGGCAACGTGTAACATGTTATGGCGCCCAGAAAATATTGGTTCGGTTGTCTCCGTGTAATTGCTACAGTTAACATTCAACATTGGGATGACATGTGCGAAGTGTGTATCGGTGTGTGTGTGTTATAAAGACACCGGTGGGTGTAGGAAGATTCTGAATGTTTTAATTAGAACATTAAGGTGCTGTTTTTGGATTCAACTGTTAAAGTTGAGATTTATATGCTGCGATTCCAGGACAAGTTCTTGATCTTACAATGAAGTCTCCTCGTGCAACGGGAAGAGGACATTAACCCAAGGTGTGTTATCGATCTTTTACGGAATATTATGAAAAGTTGCATCTTTAGATTTTAAAACATTGATTGTGACGACTGACGACGACGACGTTGGATTTGAGGTTATGTTGTTTCATAACCTTTTTCCTGAGAATTCACTAGTAACCCTTATTAGAGAAATCATGGAACACTCCATTTCGTCACTAGCAGTTAAAGGGTATTGCTAATCACAGTTTCTGGCTATACCAATTTTAAAACAAAATAAAATTTCGTTTGAAGACCATATACATCGCCACATGAGTTTAATATTAATTTCATTATTGAACAATATTATTTAGGTTTACTGATTGCTGACTCAATGTCTTTAAGTTTCCAATTTCTCAAAATCAATGAGGCATGAATAAATAACTATCTTTTCAATTATTCTTTGTTTTAATGTGTAATGTTTTATAGGGCCAGGACTGCATGTATATATTTGAAGGAAGTGGCGAAGAGAAATTTTTTTTCTGTGATCCATATTTATCTGCCCATCCCACTTGTGAAAGTGAGAACTCACATATATTTAAGTGTAAATTCCGTGCCATTTAGTACTTCGTTAATTACAAATATTATTTACGTTCAGAGAAAAAGAGTTGCACATGTGAAAGTATCAGAGGTCTACGGATTTATACTGTGAAACTACGGTATGTGAGGCATGTCAATGTATTCGACGTTCGTTGTTAAAATGTTTTTGTTTTCCTGCAAATTTATAAAACAAAACAAACTAAAAATCTGCTCAGTATACAGTGATCTTTCACAGTAATTTTTGTATTAAGCATATTTCTATCTGAAGACCTAATAAAAAGCAAAGGATACTAATAAGAGCAAAATGAGGAAAACTTCTTGTGCAATTCAGAAGTTTTATGTTGAGATGTTCAGAAGCGATTTGTTTAGAATTTACATAAGTGTAAATTCCAAACGGGTTAGAAAATTACTAATAATTTATAAAACAAATTCAAATTAAATTCTATCAAAATCTGATAAAGTCTTGAAAATTTGTAAGACCTCTTTTGATTCGATATTGAATGACCCTGACGTCAACCTGTATTCAACAAATACTTGGAAGTCAAAAAAACACCATTTTAGATGGTAAATATGGAGTCACGTTTTCTTCATGATAAAACTTGGGTGGTCATAATTTTTCATTCGGCTGTACAAATAATTGACATAAGTAAATTTCAACCTATTATTTTGCTTATTGTTTCCACTGAGTGACATTTTGAAGGCAAATCAGTTTGATTAGTGAAAATTATTAGAAAAATAGTTAAAGAAATAATCGTGTTTGTGCTATTTGAGACCCTAATATGATGTATGACCAGCGTTGTCTGCTTTCCGTAACACAGTCTCTACATGTGCAATGCCTAAGAGGGAAATACCATGAATTTCTCCCTCTTTGCCTGCCACCTTCAGCTATTCTTAATATTCCCTAGGGATTGTTTACAATGCCTGAATTTTCGACATTTCTGGTAACATATATAATGTATATAAAATATTTTTTTCTGCAATATTCAGATATCTTTTTATTTCCTCTTAAATTTATCAAAATATTTCTCGACATCTACTTTTATCTCTTTTTAGATCTAACACGGTAGGAATAGGAAATCTTCCTTCAAATATGTAGTATTTTTATGAAGTTTTGAAATGTGGAAAATTGAATACTGAATGTTCGCTAGATACTGCTTTAATTTAAAAGTGGAGTCTGCAATTTACATAAAATGAATAGTACAAGAAATTTTGTTTTCAAAAATATTTGCTCTTAATTTAATATCTTTGTTCTGAAGACATTCAATTTGATAAAGCAAATGCATATAAATTATTATTATATTCTACAAGAATTTAACACCGTTAGGTTGTTTTTCCACAATAAATTATTATTTTTTATTTTGGGTCATCTTACAATGTAACCGCTCTGCCTGCAAATTAAGTCATTACGGAGCACCTTAATTTTATTTTTCTCTTAACATAAACTACATTACTTGTGTATTTCAATTATTCTCTTCTCTACAATTTACTTTACAGTATGTTGCATGCTTCCGTAAGTCGTCACTCTATTCCTCAGCCAATCATTGCGCTGTTCTCTAGTTCTCATTTTACCTAATATTTTTGTTTCCGTTGAAATTCATGTTTTGCTTGCCCAAGATGTGGTGCTTGTGGTGATTTATCTGTGTGTTTGAATTGAATATTCCAAAAATGTTATTTTTGTCTCGCATTTAAGAAAAACAGTTAGAGAGTAATGTTTCAGAAATTATTTACTTCACTAAATTTTTATCCCGATTGTTGAACTTTGTGCTTCCAAAGGAGAAAAATTTAGTAGGAAGGTATTACAAGATACCCCCTGTTTGTTCCAATGTTGGAAGTATTGCTTGACTTACAATGATAGCAAGGTCTCTTGAAAGCTACTTGACCGCAAGGTAAAACGCATTGAAGTAATATGTGAAAAACGTGTTTAATATAATTGCTCAGGTTGGTTAGACAATTTTGTCAAATTCAAGTTAAACATGAATTGTGACATTTATTTAATAATAATTGTCACCTTCCCTGTGAGTCTCCACTACTGTGATATCTGGAGAAAAAAAATCTTTAAAATAATTTAACATAAGTAAAAATAATATGATGAGAGTTTAACAGTACTCTGTGAATTAGTAAATAATTTTATTTCAAATTTTGATACAAGAAAATACTGCAGATCTAATTTTCTGAAAACTTACTGAATCATGTTACATTTCTAAAATATTAATGTGTCGTGCTTTTATTGTGTTAAATGAAATGTTTTTGAAAACTATTATTTGATGTGCTACTTTTTGTTCATACAAAAGAAGTAGGCCTACGAACAATGATATTAGGAACGCTTAAATGTAAAATTAAACTATGAGCTAATTGTAAAATCATATATTATTCACAAATGTCTACTACCGGATCTGGAATTCGATTTCATTTGCGTAATAACGCATATAGAACCTTGATNATATTAGGAACGCTTAAATGTAAAATTAAACTATGAGCTAATTGTAAAATCATATATTATTCACAAATGTCTACTACCGGATCTGGAAGTCTTGAAAGAATTCGATTTCATTTGCGTAATAACGCATATAGAACCTTGATACATTATTTGTTGAGTTTTTATCCAACAAGCATAATCTCAAGTCAGATCTAGGTGAAGATCTCAGTTAGTACAACCTTCAGCAAACTTCTACTCAATTTTGATGATTTCGTTAGATTGAACATGATGAAATCAAGGTCTCGATTACTACAAAGTTGAGAGAATGGGCACTACAAGATACAAAATGTGCTTGTGGACGCATATTATATATTCTTCTCTGAACTCTTACAACCATTGTCATTACCTTGTCCTCACACAGTGTTGAATTCATTTTCTAGATTTGAGTGAGAAGTGTATTTGAGAAGTTCTGTTGTACAATGGAATAACATCCTGAAAATAGTCTTAAACACAGGAATTTTTCCTTACAATCTAAGTGTATAATATGTCCACTGAAGAAAAGTATTGTATACATTTTTATGTTCAAATAAAGCCCAACTGAATTGAATGGAATAATATGTCAATTTATGTAAATTTATAATAAATTTTTATTTTTTTAACGAAGCAATGATATTAAATAATTTTCATTTTTTGTAAGGAATTATAAATTTATCTATGTATAGATGTTTGTAATAAATACAAAAGAACAGTAAATATTTGGATTTTCATTTCCTAACCTATATTTTTCGGCCTCACGACGATATAAACGCATACATGTGCTGGCGATATAAGCTAGGCATCACGTCTACTTGCCGTGAGTGAAAAAGTAGCCAGGAGTACTACTTTCATACTTGTGGGCGCTGTCTCTCGATCAAGTACGAAAAGTAGACGTGCTGACTACGTAAGTAGATGGTCGAAAACCATCCATTTCAAGTAGTCGGCACGACTACTTCCTAGTTGGAGTGACTATTTTTCTCTGTGTGTCTACAAAACGTAACCTAAATTATCGATAAAACGTTATTAACAATGGAAGTGTGAAAATATTTGAATTTAAGAAGTAATTTAAGAACGAAAAAATCATCCATCATCAAATTTAATGAAATATTTATTTTATTCATTTAACAAAGATAAAAGCGTCTGTAAATCGTAAAATTTCGACAAATAGTTGCGATTTTAGAAGAATTTTAATAAGATAGTGCAGCCGCGTCATGCCTCGGAGGCCAAATTGTGTCCGGTGCGGTTTCCTCCAGATGGTGTATTATATACAGT
This sequence comes from Laupala kohalensis, assembly GCA_002313205.1. Taxonomy (NCBI): domain Eukaryota; kingdom Metazoa; phylum Arthropoda; class Insecta; order Orthoptera; family Trigonidiidae; genus Laupala; species Laupala kohalensis. The sequence goes on along the minus strand of NNCF01130149.1, from coordinate 715 downwards.
CAAGTTTTGTATAGAATTCATATAATTATGAAATTGAAAAATTGGGGAGCCGTACAAATTTTAAAAACCGGTAAGCATTCTTTACACTTTTTTAAAAACCGGTAAGTATTTTTAACCGGTATGTATTTTGTTCTTACAATGTAGGTAGATTTTAATTTTTCCTGATTAAAAGATGGCAGGTCTAAGAAGAATCTCGGGCTACGTCGGTTAATGAGACTTAGAAGTTATTTTAAAAATTCAAACATTTTTGGTTGGAAAACCTTTAAGAAAACTTTATTTGAAGGGAAAGAGTCTATGAAATACAAGAATGTGTCTGTTCCAACACTCAATGTTTTTAATATTTGAATAATATCTGCCCTAGCAGCAAAAAATAAGGATTACTTGGCACATATGTCAAATATAATATATTGGATGGCCATAAATAAAGGTATATGCCCTGCGCGATCCTGTAAATGAAACGATTTTGTTGTTTTAATTAGCATTAACCGTTAAATATTATATCCTGAGAATCTGCTATTCGAATTATCGGGCATTATGGGTAGTTTACAGTAGTATCAACGTGATAAGTTGTTCTCAGTACTACCAACGTGGTAAGTCTTCCCTTCGTTGAATCCGCAAAATTCCTGGTTCTCACATTCGACCGCACACTAACTTGGCGCAATCACATCCGAAAACTACAATCCCGTTGTAATTCTTCCCTCAACCTCCTTCGCTG
>NNCF01130148.1:56962-70915 GCA_002313205.1 Laupala kohalensis | reverse complement strand
TGATGTGTATTGTCGAAAGTAATTTCACATAATTTGCGATTCTCTTACGTTTTTCATGTATGTGAAAAGGAATTAAATAAATATAGAAAACGTTTGTCTCATATGAGCTAATAACACAAAAGTTTAATTCTCGAGTTATAAATAATATAAAACTACTTAAGGAACAAATAAATTACATCTTCTAGTGACATATTTATCCACGATATAACAATTTGGTAGTAATCGTGCAACCTAAAAAAATAATCAGAGATCAATAATATGAAAACCTCGTTGACGAATTTTTTTACAATTGAAATACTTTATATATTCTACATACTTAACTCACTCCTCATTTGTAATGTTAGTATCGATATTCAATATTATTTATTGATTTCCAGAGCAGGGAACGAACATTGTCAGTGAGAAACATTCTTGGCGGGTATATAATTTTTTACGAAGCAACATGGATGTTACATTTGTGAAGATAAACGTATTAGTCAGACATTCAGTATAATATTTACAGTAAATTTAAATCGAGCGAGGCAGTTAACAAGGTCGTATTTAGTTTTATATGTTAAGTTATTGTAACTTGTAGTTCCCCGTATTCCTGATTCAGTGTCATATTCTAAGGATTTGTTATTTTAAATCTAGAAACCTTCTCCAATTAACGTAACATTTTGCCGTCAATTCAACAGAGAATTAAATATTTTCAGAAAGTGTTCAACAAATATGGGATATTATACGAAATATGTTTTTTCATTGTAATATATATGTTACTTATGCATAATATTTTAATGGCGTTCTACTTTTTACTGGCTGTAAAATTAGGAATTTAGATCGCAGAAATTTTCCTCTCGGACAAACGACGAAGGCGCGAATGACACGTAATTTCGTTTAACAAATAGAAGAAACTTTTATATTTTATTGTCAAATGATAGAGCAGGGAAAATGAAGAGATTTCTAATGAAACTCGCGGAGAGGAATACATTTTAGTTTTATGTTAGTGTAATATGCATTATGACTCTGAAAGGCTAAACCTTCACAACATCTTGGGTTTTCTTTTTTCCTTTTTAATGTTTGTACAAAAAATAAATTTATCTACAATAATGTAGTGTAATTAGAAAAAAATACAGAATAAGAATACAGGGACTTCGTACTCAATACTTTTATTAAAATAAAGTTTTAATACTTGGGGTATAATTACGAACTCGTGAATTTCTTTTAGTATCATTTTTTTCATTAAATATATATTATTTGCTTTTAAATTCAATATAAATTTTTTTGTACATGTTAATTGAAATTTTGAAGAACTTTTCTAAATTACTCGTAAAATATATCATTGAACACTTTCATTTACACATGAAGAAACTAAAATATGGAAACTTAAAGAGAACGTGAATAGAAATTATTTGATAGAAACTTTGTCGTCTCGTGGGCAATTTTGCTAAGATGAACTTTGTCCCTGCCACGTTGCCATGTGTGTCGTAATGTTACGTTGCCGAATTGACAATTGCTAAGCGTATGTTTTAAGATTTTCCTAAGAAATGTGAGAGCATGAATTAAGGTTTCGTTCATTACAACTCCCAAACAGATATTACGAGCTGAATTGTAGTATAAACCATTTTCAAAAATCGGTTCACAAGTGTCACTGAGATTTGAACCCACCTTGTGGTGACAGAACAAACATAGCTGTGCATTAGTGTTCTCAGCCAATTATACATTTGCTAGAGGAGGTAAAATGTCTGTTGAAAAATTCGAACAAATAAATAGCCACTCTAGTCTGCGTGTTTTAGTCGTTTTGACAATGACATTCTTTGTTTCTTGAATTGCCTGTTGCCATACCGCGGGGTTTAAGATTTAATAGATTTATAAATAATATAATTAATTGAGTTGAGAGTGCAATTACAATTAAAATTATTTTATTTGATACCAGAACTTTGTAATATTTGTAATAATAAAGTGAAATTATACTTTGAAATTAAATTGACGTCATCCTCAGAATTATTTTAATAATTCTGCATAATATCATTATTTAGTATACCTTAATATCATTATTTTGTATACCTTGTTGAAACAAATTCTTTTAACTGCGTCTGTAAGTAGTGATACCAAAATCTTATCTTATCTGATCAGATAAGATATTGGTAACACTACTTACAGACGCAGTTAAAAGAATTTATTTTAAACTTAAGAGAATCGCAAAATATGTGAAATTACTTTCGACAATACACATCATTTGTAGGCAATGAGATTTGATTTCTTTACTTCACTGTATAAATATAAGAGATTATGGAATATTTATAAGTAATTTGTGATTCGAATTATACCAATTCCATACGATATCTTGCAATTATATTCAAATTCTGTTAAAAACTATATTTTGCCACAGTATTACGCAAACGTTTTTTATAGAAAGTCTAATATCTTTTACATTGCCTACGAAGACCTCTCGAGACAACGAATCTCGAGATGTCGTTTAAATATAGAGAATGGTAAAGTTTATTTAAGTCAAGAATATACAGAATATTTTTGTTATAAAAGTCCAAAATGTGTATAATAAAATAATACAAAATATTTCTTTAATAGCGGTATAATGAAACATTTTCTTTCGTTACGATTTACCAGGGGTGCGATGTCTTCTATTAGTCTGCCAAATATGGGAGCCGTTTCAAATAGACCTACGATTGGTCGAACGAAACCTCCCCTCTCGAAGGGAAAGCAAGAGGAGGGAGGCGTTGCAAACTTAACAGATCCAAAACTGGTCAGAGCGTGGGACTTAGAAAAATAAATGGGCTATTTTTTCTTTTCAGTAGTGTGCATACCCTATTATATTTTTACTTCCGAAACTAACGCCAGTGAAGTCATTAGAATCATCAGCTCATTAAAAAACAAATTTTTAACAGGCATAGATGATATACTTGAGTTTATTGTTAAATTTTCGTCCCACGTTATGTTAAATCCATTCTTAAGTATTTTTAATAGTTCTTAATCGGAAGGAGTGTTTCCTAACATGTTTAAGTAAAAGTAAAACCTTTATACAAGAAAGGAAACAAACGTAATGTTTGTAATAATCGATCAATATCTCTACTACCTACTTTCTCAAAAATTCTAGAAAAATTGTTCTATAAGTGTCTTCTAGATTTTTTATCAAAGATTACCATTCTCTCTGACGATCAAAATGTTTTTCGAAAATTTTTTCCACTACAAGCGCCATATTTTCTTTCTTAACCAATGTTACCACATCTCTTGACCGTGGAGAAAATCCTCGTGGTGTTTTTCTTGATTTATCCAAAGCATTTGATGTCATCGATCATGGAATTCTCCTTTCCAAATTGCATTCTTTATGCATACGTCAATGGCTAACTTCTTATTTAAAAATAGATATCAACAAGTAGAAATTTCCAATTCTAAAAATAAAGTACTTCAGCGTTGTCTTTCAGATAACAGACACTTACTTGCGGAGTACCCCAAGGATCAATTCTCGGCCGTATACTCTTTTTATTGTATGTGAAAGACAAGTCATCGCCAAATTGTGAAGACTCCCGTCGACCAAGAAACGCAGCGCCACTTTGCGGCAGACGACGAAAGCTTATTTATTTTGTTGGTGGAGAGATGTTATTGCTTCACAAGTCTCGATATGGGGACTAGTTTCGCAACGATATTTCTCCTCCCAAAATAAATATTCAGGTTATGTAGGAAACAGGACAAGGTTTACGTTTTAATTGGAGTATAAACAAATGAGAGATACGAAAGAACCAGAGTGACAACATCAGGCGCATAAAAGTAATGTCAACAGTTTCCTTTATACAACTCACGACTATGAATAACTTTGTGGATAGTAAGAGCTTCCGTCGTCTGTCGCAAAGTGGCGCTGCGTTTCTTGGTCGACGGTAGTCTTCACAATTTGGCCGCGTGGGGCGCTTGAGTACGAGGTTCTGACATCCTCCGTGTTGTGACGTATCGTGGCGTTTGGAGCGAAGTTCGCCGAATGCCGCAAGGCGCTGCCGCAAGATGAGAAGTTCGCCGAATGCCGCAAGAGGGCGTATCCTGGCGTCTGAAGATAGCTTCGCCGCATTGCGCAGAGCTGGATCTTTTGATATTGAGGTTAGGATCGGAGACGATGCTTTCTCATCAAGAGAATCCGTCGTACTGAATTTCTAGCCGCCGCTGTTGCTATAATATAACCTCTGGTTGGGCATTTATTTTTAAACATCCTCGACGCGCTAATGACGTAACATAGCGTCGAGGTTCGTCTATTCAAGCTTTCTTGAAATTTCCTCATAAACAGATCCAAGCTTTCTCGAAACTTCCTAATAAACGCACGACGTATGCTCGATCATACATCGTGTGCGTCTCATGGAATATCCTAATGTTTATAAATTGTATCGTATGTAGAGACTCTCTTGCGGACGGGGTCTATTAGTCTGGCCTTGGATCTTGAGCCTCTGAGTCTTTTGTCTTGACAATGGTGTAAACAACATGGCGTGTAATGCCTCGGCGTGACAACATGTATCTCTACGTATTAATGCAGGGGGGGATTTCATCGTATATGTAGTAAGGTACGTCTACAAACGGAACACAATTAAAAACTTTTACGAATATAAAATTCTTAGGTCTCCATATTCAAGACAACCTCAAGTGGAATTGTCACGTTGACAATCTTAATTCCCAATTAAGCAAATTGTGTTACGCATTCCGAATGTTATTTAACGTAGTTAGTCCACATATTTCCCGCTGCGTATATTTTGCAAACGTTTACTCCCATTTACGTTACGGCATTACCTTCTGGGGTAATTCCGGTCAGAGCATTCAAACTTTCAGNCCGAAACTCTTGTAACCTTTATTCAAGGAATTAAATATCTTAACACTTCCCTGCATTTATATTTATGAAACGGTCGTGTTTGTTGAGACCGTTTTACTAAAGTGCCACGCTCTCTTTATACGAAACAGTCTCGTTCACGAACACAATACTCCCAATAGGAATAATATTCATCGATTCATCGCCCTAGAGTGTCAACCACTCTTTGCCAAAAAGGACCTCATCATTCGGGAATCGTTCTATATAGTTCCCTGCCCAAGAATATAAAAGATATTATGAAATTGAATATCTTCAAATCCGCGGTTAAAAACTACCTCCTGCACCAGTGCTTCTACACTGTAAAAGAATTTATTGATTTTAATAAAAGTTAAATCCGTATTGTACTTTATCATGTCATTGCTATTTTACTTTTTAAATAACTTATAACAATTTCAAAAACTATTTTCTTAATCGATTGTTTTGTCTTATGATTTATATTAATTTAGTTTTTTGTGTACTCACTTTGGCACGGTTGTGTACATTAATTCTGTAGCCCATCCTGGCCCGGGCTTTGCTCCGGCTTTCCTTCGGGTAGAGGCGGATTTCTTATTTAGGTTCTCTAGGATTTTGTCTAGGTGCGCGTTTATTGAAACAAGAAATCGTGAATTTAGTGTTATTTTAATTCTTATAATTTGTAAACACTATACTCAGAATAATCTATAGTTCAATAATAATTCGTACATGTAAAATAATTTTGTGTGTGTTAAATTACAATCATGTTGATATTCTATTAGTATTGTAACTCGTAGCTAACTTTTAGCTTATCTAGGAATTTTTGCTGAAAATTTCAATCCACTTCTTCCTTAGGGCCTGTGATCGGAATTGATGGGATGGTCTCTTGCTTGCTTTCGGAGAGCAAATTAGTCTATTGTCCTCCTCGTGTTCATTGACAATAAATTAATTTTTATGGCTGGAAAGTCTGCTGTGACAGCAGTTTCCTGTCTTCCATCATTGTGATCATGTAAATCTTTAAATACTGTTGGTGGATCCATACCCATCACTGCCTCCTTCATGTTGCAAGCCTCCTGGGACGCTGCACACCAAATGAGCATCGGCAAATATTCTACAAACACGTAACTATCAGCTTATAAGCATTTCACTGGCCAGTGAAAATCTCACGAACTGTATGATTTTTCATGATCAGTAATCTGCCTTTATTGACGAGTTCAATAACATGTAATCAAATGTTTGTGTACATACTCATTAATTTTTTTATCTGTAGATTAATATTATATGTTCCATAGCTTTAAGTTTTAGGATTAGATATTCTTTATGTGTATTTGCGTAATAAATCATGGTATTTCATGTGGTCCTCCATTTAAATATCTTTTAATTATTAAAATCAAGGTGCTGTCCTCTCCAATGGCTGCCAGAGTGTTTTTGGGCACGGCTCATGCTCCATGGGGATAGTTGAATTTCTACTATATTTGGTTTGGATTGTAGGTTTTTATAATGAATATGTCGTACTAAGAAATTTTAAGGTATATGCAATGTTATTTCTTATATGGTCCGGCTTGTGTATGTGAGTAGGTTGATTTTATGAATTTTATGGTATTCAATGTTGTTTTAATATCTCAATTTGTACTGCTTTTTTAACAATAAATTTACTTTTTTATTCATCTATCTATCACAATTTGTATGATTTCTTACTTTGTATCTCCGCAAATTTCTTCTCTGAGCATGTTTGACGCTGTCCGTTCTTTTTGCTGAGGCTAGCCACTGTGCTTTGGTGTGGCGGAGGATCACCCTTGAGAAAAGTTCTGGTGATTCAAAGAGTTTCTCCCTCACTAACCGCCTAGCGATATAACTCACGTGCTCCATGGGACACTTTGTGCAAATGTTGAAACTGTCGTGGTGGTTGCTGGGCAACATAAGAACGAGGATTATTGCGATCGATAAGAGATGTCTCTACGTGCGTGGGGTCTAGAAAGGAAAAAATACTTTTAGACAAGGACTTGGGTGGTTGTATGTGTAAGAGGAATCCTGCAGACGTGATGTTCATACTTTAAGGGAAGGGGTGCATTTTATTCCCTACTAGAAAGGCCCCACTCCAGATTCGAGTGCTATTCCTAATTATTTTTTTCTTTCAAGTCTAGAAAACGTATTCAGTTACATAATTACAATTTCAAGAACACAAAATCAATATATGAAATAAAAATCATTTATTATTGTCAAATAATTTCCCACACCAACTTTTATTACATTTGTTGATATTTTAAATTACATTTGCATTAGTTTTTCATTTGAATCCATTGACTTGCTTCCGTGATGGATTTCATCCCCAGACGCTTTTTTGTGTCTTCACCAAGATCTGCCTCCAAGCTAGGGTATCGCACAAAAATACGTCGTTGTTGTTTGCAATCCAGTGCTTTTCTTAAGAGGAAAAAAGTGGTGATTTTCTATTTTTAACGTGGTATGGTGTACTGGGTAAAAATAAAATTTGTATTTTGAGCCCTTTGAACCAAGAAACACACTGTGAAAGAATTTTGAAACTTGAAACACTTTATTACAAATGACGCGCTTACCAATTTATTGTGACCACCAGGGCCGAGCACCCGATATTTGAGTGCAATATTTATAACGTATTTTTATTTTTAATCTAGAAATCTTCTTCAATAAACACTTTGAGCTGCCATGATTCTAATTTCATTGTGGTTTGTAACAGCTTTTGTTCAATAACTGTCTTAATTACCCGGATGTCTAGTAAACTCTCGAACTGGTCTGATTTATCTTAAATTTTTGACAAGTGTTGTAAATTCTTGTGTTGATTGTACCGCATAATTACTTCAGAATATAAAATTAAATAAGTATAAATAATATTTTTGAAAGGTTTGATTTGGTCAGATAGGCGTGGCGATGTCTTTATTATCTGTACTACGTATCTCCTTCCATTTCTTTATCTTCATATACAGCTTTATAACATTAAATCAACCATATCTCGAGTTACTTTTAGTCGAAATTTGTCTCCGGATTATTATAAAATCATAGTGCTTGTCAGAATAAAAGACTGAGTTTTATGTATAGTTCAAACAGACGACTTCCTTGCGGATGCACTTTGCAAAAACATTACCTTTTGGTACATTATGTCTTGTAATTATTTACGAAATGTAAATCCATTTTCGAAAATAGTTCGAAATCTTTATGAGGAGAACGCTTCGTATTTGTGTCACAAAAAGTGTAAAACTGTGAAAAAACATTGTACAGATAAGCAAGAAACAAATTCTAATACAGTTTCGAATGCGACACGATGTACTCCAAATGTGTCAAGACAAGGAGCACGCTATCGCCCTCCGAGACCGTAATCGTACTCTGAAGTTTATCGTGCTCAAATTTGGTCTCCTGTTTTGAAATTTGCTATATGGCATCCTCCACTCCGCCTAATAGAGTATTGACTACTCTGCAGTCTGTCTCCACCTAACATCCTACTCTACCTAACATCCACGCCGTGCAATGTCACACGTATGTGCTCCCGTAGACCTCCCTGATGTAAGCATTGGTCGAATTTATTCTGCCCCATGGCACTTTTCTATCTTATTCATTACCAGAACATTGCAAAGATGGTAACTAAAGAATTAAATATTTAAATATCGCCTCTTTCATACTTCTCTATTGTTAATAATAATAATAATAAATTTATTGTCAAAAACAGTACAAACTGCGTATGACCACGCGGAGGACAATAAACTAATTTACTCTCCGGAAGCAATCAAGGGACCATCCCATCAATTCCGATCAAGGGCCCTAAGGCAGAGGCGGATTCAAAAATTTCAGCAAAAGTTCCTAGATAAGATAAAAAGTTAGCTGCGAGTTATAATACTAATAGAATGTCAATATGTTTGTAATTTTAAGAAAAAAATTACATGTACAAGTTACATGTACTACTATCTTCATTCACTATCAACATGCAAGTTACTTCCGCGCATGCTCAGAAGTTAGTGGTACACTAACTCTCCTAGCGTAGTACAAAACCTTTGTTTGCGTATGAAGATAGTGGTTCGCTAGTGAGCGAGGTCATGGCGGATTCTGATCTGGATTTGAGGTTATGTTGATATCTGAGAGATTTGTTGGTTGTGTGTGTCGTATGAGCACATTCTGGTGTACTCACAGTAAAGTTTAATTGTGTACACTTGCATATAAATGGTTTGTTTGGGTTTACAATTTTTATTATGGTTTGATTCAAAGGTACGCAGTGCAAAATTTATCGATTACATTATATACGTTACACGGTTAGCGTCATCAACCTAACGTATACGTTAGGAAGTGTGTATAGTATGAGAAAACTCTAATATTCGAAGGGTATTGTACGTCAGTTATGTGGTGCTCCATTGTGCATTATCATATACTATTCATAACTGTTCTACTGTCCTGTTCACATTGTAGACACGTTTCACTAGTTTTCACATTTATTATTAAATATGAATCAGAGTGAAACGTGCCCACGACTAGCAGATTGGGGAAAGAAAAATCTGCCATATTATCCAGGTAAATAAATTAGTCTTGCTAATTATACGCCAGTCGTATGGTATTTTGGTGGAGAAAAATATTGAAGTTTTTTCTCAATCGTTTCTTATGTTCTTGGTGGTTCCTCACTTCTTGTTAAAGTTTTACACTTCGTGGTCTGACGACAAAAATGTGCTTCCAGCACCTTGAAATGATCATTTTGGATAAGATTTATTGAATCAGAAAAAATCAGTAACTAGGGTCTCCATCTTCAAGACACTTCACCCCGTACTTTCATACCTCCGTGCTAGTGGCCTTTGCTCATATGCCTAGTGGGTTCATGCCTCCACAACATGTACCACTTGAGGAACATTTAAAAAAAATTTTCAGATGGGTCCCTCACTATTCATCGAAGTGATAAGTCATAGCGTGGGCCAAGACGACAATAGAACAGATACCCATGAAGTTCTCGTCCAGTGAAAATGGAAACACGGAACTTCTCGAACTTAGCGTCTTCGGAAAATTGAATAATTTTCATATTCGGTATTTAATTACGTATGTATGTAATGTATTACATAATTGGATTAATGATTACAAATTTCGATATTGTGAAAACAGAGCCTCCGCAGACCATTACACAGTTTTAATATATTTTTTTATACGACCATTAATGTAAGTGTCAAGTACTGTTGTAAAATTTCAACCCGTTTGGAAGTTACAACAATGTAAAGTTGAAACAAAACATCCCAAAACGGCTCCACACAAAACTTTTGAATTGCCCCGGAAGCTGAGATAGAGACCTGGTAAAGGTATCCTTTACAACTTATTTAATGATATTAACAATTATATGGTGTATAAAATAGGTCAAAGAAGAAAAAATTAACATGTTCAATATCAAACTTATAATTTTTTATTTCTCAAAATGCATCACTTTTAAAATTTAATGTGAAATTTAAAATTTAATTTGAAAGAGTTTATAGCCTTGTTAATCATATGGGAAAATATGAATTTGGGATGAAAATAGGTTCAGTGTTAAAACAATAAAAGATGTAGTTTCTTGCCAAGTACCGCGCGAGAAACTAGAACTTATCTCTTAATTTCTACACTTTCTATACACTATTAGCATGTTAAATATTGCTCCAGTATGATAATATAATGTATATATTGTCAGATAAGTGCCTCATTTTGATTAATTATGAACAGTTCAAAGTAAAATATTTGTGTCTTGTGTAGAAAAAAAATAACTTTATTAAAAAAATTAAGCACAGGTAATAAATGATAATGAAGGTGAAGATTCTTACGACTCAGATCTTGAGATAAAAATCCATTCTTAATCGTAACTACTTAATCTCTTACTTAATTAAGCTACTTAATCGTACTTAATTTCTCCAAGAAATAGGGGAGTCTTCCAATGCCACAAGAAGAATGTAATATAAACAGTATAATATATCTAAAAAGTTACTGTTCATTTTTGTGCACATAATCCTGTAAGAATAAATCTGAGCATTATTCATTATTTCTCTGCATATAAGTAGTGAATATTTTTGTAGAATTTGTCACAATATTACATCAATAGCACTACATTTCTTTGTACTGTCCATAATTATGTCAAAATGAGACGCTTATCTGAATATATACATTGCATTATCATACTGGAGCAATGTTTAACGTAATAATAGTGAATAGAAAGAATGAAGAGAAACATTCTAGTTCCGCGCGCGATTACACGGCAAGGAACCTACATCTTTAATTGTTTTAATATGATCGGAATTGATGGGATGGTCCCTTGCTTGCTTCCGGAGAGTAAATTAGTTTATTGTCCTCCACGTGGTCATACGCAGTCTGTACTGTTTTTTTGACAATAAATTTATTATTATTATTATTATTACTGAACCCATTTTAATCCCACTTTCGTATTTTCCCAGATGATTAATAAGAATTTAAACTCTTTCAAGTATTATTTTGAAAATTGTGAATGTGGTGCATTTTGAGAAATTAAAAATAAAAAGTTTGATTTAAAACATGACAACTTTTTTCCTCCTTGACCTGTCACATAGCATATAATTGTAAATATATTTAAATAAGCTGTAAAACGACACCGCTACCAGCTTTATATCTCAATTAGAAGGGTCTCCAAAGGAATTAAAATTTTTTGTGAAGAGCCGTGTCGGGGCGTTTCGTTTAATGTTTCTATTGTTGTAACTTCCAAACGGATTGAAATTTTACAGCAAAACTAGATACTTTTCACAATATATATATATATATATATATATGATGGATACCTCCTCACAAATTTTTATCAAAATCTGAGATGGTGAGGTTCAGACACTGTATTTGACATGGAATTGAACTGTGAGACTACCGAAAAAAATGATTCTTTGTATATTTTCCTGTATTACTGGAATAATTCAAGAAACACTTGAGATCCACTAGTCAGCAGTAGGAACTTTCCATCAAAGCAGTGCAGCAGTAATTTAAAAACTGCAGTATGACTGTTGATGAGGGAAGCTGAGACAATCAGGCTGGCGTAAGCTGAGGTGAGAAGGGTGTCGTAGCCCGGAGTGAGGACACACACGGAAGGTTTGCAGTGGTGAGTGGCGAAGAAAATAGGGACTTTATCATTTGATGCGGGTATGAACGGACGTGAAGCGGGGACTCGACAATTGGTTGCGTGAGGAGACAGATGTGGAAGTAGAGACAGACCACAGTGTGTTAGAAGAGTGCTGCAGCACAGAAAACCGTTCATGATGAAGATTGTCTATTGGGTGAGTGCACATTGTATGCGTCAGAGGTTGCTGGACACATAGACTTTTTGTTTGAAAGAAAGTGGGACAGAACTTCTGCGTAGATAGTGTGTTCGAATTTTCTGCAGTTAATCTGACCGACACCGGTATTGTTGTTTTGTGAATTTATAGACCTCCTCAATCAGATCTTGACATATTTTTGAGGAACTTCGAAATTGTTTTAAAACATATCACACATAAATAAACTAAATCTATCGTTATAAATGGCGATTTCAACATCGATTTCCTGAGTACATCCGACTCTGCACATTCACCATAAGCTCCAATGAGATTAATTCTTCAACAATAGGTGTATATTTTTTATTGAAGTAATCTTCTTTCCAGCATTCATTCTTGCTTCAGATCAACCGAGAGTGGGCGCTATGTCGAGAAGCTGTCTTCAAGCTATTATTCTATGTTTTGTGTGTACAGATATCAACAGGTAGAAATATCCTATACTAAAAATAAAATACTTGAGCGTTGTCCTACAGAAACAAAGCCACTTACTTGTGGAGTACCCCAAGGATCAATTTTCGACCCTATACTCTTTTTATTGTATGTGAACGACATGTCATCATCCACATCAGATTTAAAAATGGTTTTTTTTTCTGATGACACTCATTTACTATGTAAACACGCCAATGCTCAAAAAGTTTTGTCTAAACTTTCGACTTGGTTACATGCAAATCGTCTCATTGTAAATACTGACAAAACAGTATTTATGTCATTTCACAATAGTAATACAAAATCTTTACCCCAGGTTTCTCTTTCTTTAAACGGAACACAATTAAAAACTGTTAAGAATACAAAATTCTTAGGTCTTCATATTCAAAACAACCTCAAATGGAGTTGTCACATTGACAACCTTAATTCCCAATTAAGCAAATTGTGTTACGCATTCCGAAACATAGTTAACGCAGTTAGTCCACGTAATTCCCGTTGCGTATATTTTGCAAACTTTTACTCCCATTTACGTTACGGCATTACCTTCTGGGGTAATTCCGGTCAGAGCATTCAAACTTTCAGAATTCAGAAGAGGATAGTTCGGATAATTTGTAAATCTCACCCCCGAAACTCTTGTAAACCTTTATTCAAGGAATTAAGTATCTTAACACTTCCCTGCATTTATATTTATGAAACGGTCGTGTGTGTTGAGACCGTTTTACTAACGTGCCACGCTTTCTTTATACGAAACAGTCTCGTTCACGAACACTATACTCGCAATAGGAATAATATTCATCGCCCTAGAGTGTCAACCACTCTTTGCCAAAAAGGATCTTATCATTCGGGAATCGTTCTATATAATTCCCTGCCCAAGAATATAAAAGACATTGTAAGATGTAAGATATACCCATCCTACATACTAGGAGAAGTGACACATACTCATCTTCTTCACTCGACTTCTCCCCCAGATAAATGCTCACGCCCCATCAACCAGCTCGCACGCACAAAGTAGTTGATGATACAGGGACACCGTTTCTATACTGTTCCTGTGCACCACAAATGCACGTATTCGTATTCTACACGAATAGTAAAGCATTCGCCATCGTGTGTTTATTTACTGAACACAGCCTTCTGCACACAAGAATCTCGAGCCATGACATTTCCATGGCCGGAAAATTTCCAAAGCACCTCCAAAGTGCCGTTCTACGCAGAGTCCACAATCTGGACAAAAATACACAGGAGCCGCTAGTAAATAACTACGCTATAACGGCGCCCTCAAAACTACTCCCTTGAAGGGCGTATCAGGTTTGGTATGGCCTAGATGCTCAAATGTCTTCTTTTAGAACTCGAGAACTTGGCAACCTAATAACTACAATCACGCCAAGCTTCGTAGAGTTCACATCGAGGCACTCGCACTGAGACGCTACAAGTGAAATCTAGCCTACAAAA
>NNCF01130148.1:21651-55521 GCA_002313205.1 Laupala kohalensis | reverse complement strand
GATATACCCATCCTACATACTAGGAGAAGTGACACGTACACATCTTCTTCACTCGACTTCTCCCCCAGATAAATGCTCACGCCCCATCAACCAGCTCGCACGCACAAAGTAGTTGATGATACAGGGACACCGTTTCTATACTGTTCCTGTGCACCACAAATGCACGTATTCGTATTCTACACGAATAGTAAAGCATTCGCCATCGTGTGTTTATTTACTGAACACAGCCTTCTGCACACAAGAATCTCGAGCCATGACATTTCCATGGCCGGAAAATTTCCAAAGCACCTCCAAAGTGCCGTTCTACGCAGAGTCCACAATCTGGACAAAAATACACAGGAGCCGCTAGTAAATAACTACGCTATAACGGCGCCCTCAAAACTACTCCCTTGAAGGGCGTATCAGGTTTGGTATGGCCTAGATGCTCAAATGTCTTCTTTTAGAACTCGAGAACTTGGCAACCTAATAACTACAATCACGCCAAGCTTCGTAGAGTTCACATCGAGGCACTCGCACTGAGACGCTACAAGTGAAATCTAGCCTACAAAACGTTCCAAGCTGAACCCTGTATATATTCTGACGGCTAAGATCCTAAATACGCATTCCCACGATTCGGGAAGCTTATTCAAACGATCCCGAAGAGAATATTCACTTCGACGCTGAACTTCAGCAACGCTGAAATCCGGAGACATCATACCGCTGTAATACATCTCCAAGCTTCACCAGCGCTGAACCAGAGATCTTCGAACCCCAACGCTGAACGCTGAGAAGATTCAACCCTCAGGACTCGGCGCCCACGGATTCAGTGCCCAATACAAGACACGACGCCAAGGTTCTGCACATCCAGTATCTGCGAGGAGAAGAGTACTGGACCGCTATCACGAACGCCACGTCTCCACGACATATGTGAGATACACAGTTCACGGAGAACTCACAATTCACGCTCAGTCGTCTGGCGTCACGTCTTCAACTTCAAAACGTAAGAAATACGTAAGAAATAAAATGATATTCAAACAAAACCTGCATTTCAAACCATTATTTATGTTGGTGAGCGAGGGAGATTCTATCCATTGGAGTCGACACTACATCTTCTCCTACCAACAACATTATGAAATTGAATCTGTTCAAATCAGCGGTTAAAAACTACCTCCTGCACCAGTGCTTCTTCACTGTAAAAGAATTTATTGATTTAAAAAAAAGATAAATTTGTCTTTTACTTTATCACGCCATTGCTGTAACACTTTTTAAATAACTTATAACAATTTCAAAAACTATTTTCTTGCATGGTTGTGTTGCCATATGGCTCATATTAATTTAGTTCCATGTGTACTCAACTTTGGCACGGTTGTGTACATAAATTCTGTAGTCCCATCCTGGCCCGGGTTTTTTTCCGTATTTCCTTCGGGTAGAGGCGGTTTTCTTATACAGGTTCTCTAGACTTTCTAGGGGCGTGTTTATTGTAACACTAAATCGTGAATTTAGTGTTTTTTCAACTCTTATGATTTTTAAACACTATACTGAGAATGAGGAGTCAGCGTGGCTCAGTGGGTAGAGCACTGAGCTGCTGACTGGATGGCTGGGGTTCAAACCTCGGTGAGGTGGTGATTTTCATTACACCTCAACATTCAGACTGGCTCCCAGGCCTACTCAGCCTGCTATCAAATGAGTACCAGGATCTATCCTGGGACCTAAAAGCCGGCCGGAGCGAGATGCTGACCACATCTCCTCCTTCTTCTAGTGCCGGGGTCAAGAAAATCGCGGATCTCTATCCTCCACGACGGCCAAGGCCCGCAAAGGGCTGTAGTGCCATGGTGATAATAATAATAATAATAATACTGAGAATGATCTATAGTTCGATAATAACTTGTACATGTAAATTTACAAACATATTTGCGTTAAATTACAAACATATTGACATTATATATGTATTATAACTCGCAGCTAACTTTTTATCTTATCTAGGAACTTTTGCTGAAATTTTTGAATCCGCCTCTGCCTTAGGGCCCTTGATCGGAATTGATGGGATGGTCCCTTGCTTGCTTCCGGAGAGTAAATTAGTTTATTGTCCTCCACGTTGTCATACGCAGTTTGTACTGTTTTTTGACAATAAATTTATTATTATTATTATACTATGGAAGAGGTGTGCTAAGCTGTGATACTCAGTATTTGTCTCATGGATCAGTGTACCTTTGTGTCAGCGTGTATCTTGGATTATATTATTCCTAGTTGAATATATTTACTTTTAGTGTAATATTCGCCAAGAAACTGAGATGGCTTAATACGATAAAATACTTTGTGTTTATACGCTGATACAAATAATTTTGAAATGCAGTGATTCAAAAATGAACTGGAAGGATTCAAGTGTTTTTTTGGCGATATTATTGATTACTTGATCAAAGTGTAAATGATACTATTGAGGACATCATTGTTTAATACTGCAGTACTCGCATGAAATCTTTATGTACACGCCCGTATTTTTATTGATAGCCAATGAACATTTTACTTTTAAACTTTTTTTACAACTAATTAAGAACCCTCTTAAGGAAAGAATATTTGGTAAAAATAAGAAATAAAGTAATTTTTTTTAATTTTGCAGAGTTTTGGAATTCATTAGCACATATTTTATTTCCGAAAAAACTGTTAAGTAATTTAAGAAACAAAAATTATATTAATAGTGGAAAGTAACTAATGCAACACACCTTGGGAATAATGTTTATTCGACAGAATACTCCAGTTTAGTAAGTAATAACCGTTCGTCATCCGAAGATAACTCTGAGGATTACTCAACAGAAGAATCTAACTGTTGCGAATTTGGTCTTAACAAGAAACAATAGTCTGCGGACTCAACGCTCTTTTATGCAAATGAGTGACATTTCTCGATAGTCTTCTCTAAATTATTACCTGGAATCTCATAATTTATTAAAAAATTACGCCTTTGAGTTAAAAAAGATGAGAAGAGGAAAAATTGTGTTTATAAGCAAGTCTTAAATCGTCAAGAAATGCACAGGAACTTTATTCTGTTTCCTCGCCAGAACTATTTCAAATAGCTTTAAGTTTACAATCCATTTGCTACAATGTGGAACCGGTCCTTCAATATCAACTCAAATTTTAACCTAAATCATCACCTCAACATCACTCCAGTCATCCAAACCCGTTATCACGTCAGTACCACAAGACATTTGGAGTATCACATCATTTCATCGTTGTAACTCATCCAGATTTCATTGAGCACTCAGGTTTGTGTTATTTTAATTCTTTCTCTTTTAATGGTATATTTTGTTATTTGAATTTTCATATTATTAAATTATTTTGTTGGCACTTTTATTTCTCTACTCTCATCTTATTCACCTTAATTTTTTGGTCCTTTGAAAAACAGCGACCAATAAAATCAAATAATCAGACACTTTTTTTGCACCACGCTGGTGCTAGGTTGTAAAATATCGTTAGGAAATTGTCTACCTTCCCCATTGCCCTTACCACTTCTTCGTTCCGAGACGTCTTGACCCAGAGATTCTCCCTGACCTATCACATTTCAATTATAACGATACCATTATCCGTACCAAAAATACCATTACCTCCTTACAAAACAAAAAAAACAGCTATTGCTGCAAAATGGTTGCCGGTTGGTATATTTTTTTCACAATTTTGTAAAGAGTTCAAAATTAAAATTAATATTACTTGCACGGTAAAAAATTCTAATAAGAATTGTCTAAAAAGTGAATCATTCTGGCCATTAAGGAGACAGATGTTAGTGTGAGTGAAATTCCACAAATATCTAAATACAAAGATGAGGGAAAAGAAAAAAACTGCCCAATACATTATATCAAAAATGAAAAAAATATAAATTTCAAATTACGGAAAGCAAATATAAAAAGAAAGACGAAAGGCAAGAGGAAAGAAGAATGCAATTTAAAACCCTCCCGAGAACTTGTGGGATGAGCCCCAATGTGCTCATAAAATTCAATATTTTATTAACATCATTCGTTTCATTTCCGAGAATGATTGGTAAATCTACAGCCAGGACAATTTGTCTCCGTATTCCCGTGTATTTTCTGCAGTTAGTAGGCGACGCACTGATAGAGAAGAGCTACACTCCTCGTAAACGGGTTCATCATAGAGTAGCTAGAGATACCGGTTACTGACAGGACAATATATTGGCTCATGCACTTAATTCCAAACGGGTTGAGACATTACAATAAAATTCGGTACATGTTATCTTATATGAAGATTACAGTCAAATTAAATTTATCAACACGTTAGATCGTCTGCTGAAAATCTATTTTGATTCGATATCGAATGATTCCAATGTCAGTGGCAACTGTGCGAGCAGCCGTATTTGTTAAATGCATGAGCAAGTATAAATATCAAAGCAGTAATTAACTCACTACTTCCGAGGTGAATGAGAGGAAAATGTTGTATGCGCAGGCGGGTTAGAAAGACCTCATCGCTACTTGCTGAACTATAGGAACTGCTCCATGACTTAACAGAGGATTCGATAAGTCGGACCCTATTCCCTTCAACAGCCAACCACTCATTCTTCCCATCACTCAGAATCCTTGTCTTGACGGAAATTAGCAGAGCTCCTTTTAAAATCGGGAAGAAATCCACGCGATTTCTGAGGTATGCCGCCTTCGCGGAAACGTCTGCTTCCACATTTCCTCGTGTCCGGAAATCCAGCCAAACATTATATTCTTTCCATTACTTTGGAGCGAGAAAAGCACATCCTGGATGTTCTGGATAAGCTTATAAACTGGATACATAGTCTGGATTACTCGAAGGGCACTAAGAGAATCAGAGCATATCAAGAAATTTGATACACGTAAGCACTTTGCTAATCGCAGAGCTATCAATATGGCGTAACACTCAGCAGTGTAACACCACACAGGTCGCCAAGAAGATAGCTACAGGTCTTACGGGGAAATCCACGGAGAAGCCGACACCCTTGATCAGCTTCGACCCTTCAGTAAACAAACAAATATAGGTCCGGTGTTTGTCGACGATTAGGTGAAAGTATACCCCCAACACAGCGGTTGGAGTGTTCTTCTTGTCATGATACAAGATCGAAATTAATCTTCGGTTTGTGCAAAACTCAAGGAGGAGTTTTACTGAAACCTTGAATTAAGACATTAGGTGTGCTAGGTTTCCAAAATTTGTTTGTAGCCATATCCAAAATTTTGGTTGCTCTGTCTGTTGTAGAAACGGATGGAAGAAGAGAGAGGATGAAATACTGCGTTGTGTACCAGATTGTCGGGTAAAGTAAGCACGTGGCAAAAGTGTCGTAGCATGATGAGTTGCCGCCGTAGGTAAAGAGATGTTTCGCCACTCTCGACATACAAACTCGGAATGGGACTAGTATGGTAGACTCTCGTAACTAGTCGGATTCCTGCATTGTGGACTCTATCAAACTTCTTTAAATAGCTTGCACGAGCAGAGCTATATACAAAGCAGCCATATTCGAGCCGAGATCTTATGAATGCTTGATAAAACTGGAGCAAGGAGGAGCGATCAATGCCCCATTTCCTGCTACTCAGACACTTCAATAGATTCAGAGACTTTAATGTTCTCGCTCTTAGGTCTGTCAGATGTTCAATCGAATTCACTCTCTGATCAAAGATTAGACTTAAAAATTTTACAGAAGGATAGAATTTTAGAACGTTGTTCCCCAGGGCGAAATGAGGTTCTACCAGAAGGCTTGGTCTCTTACTGAAAAGAACACAGCGTGTTTTCTCAGCAGAGAAACGAAAGCTAGTCGTCTTTGACCAGCAACACCCCATCTTGCTCGATCTCTCGTGGAGTCGTCATATCTGAAGCTATGTATTCCCGCAGAGTGGGAGAGTTTTCTGGAAATAAATGGGTCTCATGCAGGCAAATACAGAGGAGTAATCTATTAAGGACGAGTTGGATTTGTCGCTCCGCATCTGTGACACTCTGTGATGAACAAAAGATGGCAAAGTCGTCGACAACAAGAAGAGTGCAGGGCAGGAATCTTTACAGCGGATGTTATGCTGTTTATGGCCACTGCGAATAAAGTCACACTCAGTACTGAGACTTGAGTTCTGTTAAAGTAAGAGATCCGAGGTGTCTCTTCCAATTCTGTATCGGCAGGAACGCAGTTCCAAAAAGGACTGTAACATTAGAGGAAGATATTCTCCAAAATTCCAGGTATACAATTGTTGCAAAATGTCATGACGTCAAGTAGTATCACAAACGCTCTCGAAGTCAAAGAATATATCAACTAAATGTTGTCTCCAGAAGAAGGCATCTTGAATTACTGTTTCCTGGAGAAGTAATTATCTAGGGTGGAATCGAACTTCCTCAAACAACACTGAGATCGACTTAGCAGGTTATGCCTTTCGAGATATTAAACGAGACGTTGGTTGATAATTCTCTCCAGAGTTGTACCACCGCAACTCGTCAAGGCAACACTACGATAACTACTGATGGCGGTTTGTCCTTTAGAGATTTTAGTGGAGATATTAGCGTTTCTTCCTTCCACAAATTAGGGAATACTCCCTTGGACCATGAAACATTAAAGATAACCAGAAGATAACATTTCAATTCGAGAATAAATGGTCTGAGCATTTCATAATGATGGAATCAGGGCCAGGAGTAGTGTCGTGAGCTGACTCAAGTTCTCACTTTGAGAAGGCAGTGTTGTATGGTTCATAGTTTGAGGAACGTAAGTCAAAGGAGGTGCTCTCTTCTATTTCCTTTCTTCCTCGCGAAATCAGGATCGCAGTTTTCTGAAGACGTTAGGTCGGCAAAGCATTCAGACATCACTGTTACCATTTCCCTGTTGTTGGTGAGAACCTGACCCAGATAATTGAGTCCAGATATTGGGACTCGAGAATACCTTCCGGATATATTTCTGATTGACTCCCATACTTTAGTGGACGATGTTGTTCTCTTAATGGTACTTAGAAACTGTTTCCAGGAGGTGGATCTGAATTATGTGATTGATCTGCGCGCTTTTGCTCCAGCAATACGACATGCAGCGAGGATTTCCGGACATGGACTAACGTAAAATTTACGCAATGCTCTCCGCCTCGCCCGAATGGCGGAGTGACATGCGTCGTTCCACCAGAGGACATGAAGTCTTCGCGGAAACATAGATGTTTTCTGAATGGATTCTTCAGCGGCGTGATAAATCACCTGTGTCAGATGGTCGACCCTCTCTTGGACACTTCTCGTTTGTCTGAAGACAGCTAGAGAACGGTACAGTGTCCCGTTAGCTTTTATGAGAATCCATTTTTGTGGCTTACATTTGGGAACTGCCGCACGTTCCGGCAAGGGCGACCAGATAAGATGATGGTCCCTACCATGTAGATCATCTTCTACCTTCCATTGTAAGGTATCAGCAACTTTAGGAGAGCAAATTGAAAAGTCTATAGCAGTCCATGACCCCGTGGGAGACGCAAAGTTAGTCATCTCCGTGGTGTTCATTAAACATAAATCTTCACGACAAAAGAGACAATTCAGCTGTCGGTCCCTGGGTCCATCGCTCGACGAACCCCACAGTACACTGTGAGCGTTGAAATCTCCAAGGAGGATTGGTCGAAGGAGTTATGAATTAAATCTCTGAGGGAAGTCTCCGAGAAATCTCGTGTCGGTGGAAAATAGATTGAACACACGGTCATAGTAGGTATGCTGTGAATTGTAACTGCTTTGGCCTCGATTTGAGTTTGTAGGAGGACAGGTGAGAAGAGGATAGTTTTTTGTAACAAACACAGCAATTCCCCATCTTGATCGATCTTCTGTGGTGTCGTCATATCTGAAGCTGCTGTATCCCCGTAGAGAGTAAGTTCGTTCTGGAAAATGGTGTGTGTCTTTCAGGCAAATCCAGATCGATATGCGACGCGCAAAGAGCTGAAACCTCTCACGTTGAGTTCTATTGCCGTTAAGGTTCCATTGAAGTATGGATGCCATTACTATTTCGAACCTCTTTGTTTAGGATCCTGATTGTGCATTTCCGCGTCACTGTAAGACAACGCACAATCGGACTGGGAGGAAGGAAGAACAGATACGTTCCTTTTTAAATTTTAGAGACTTTTTTGATGATGTTTTTGTTGGTTTCAAAAAATCAACAAGGTTCATGGGTTTAGCCTTGGAACCCTGCTTTGACTTTGAGTCTTGGGAGTGGTAGGTTTCACTCTACTGGACGTTTTCTTTGAAGTGTCACAACGGGGCCCGACTCGTATAGAATATAGAGGCGGTTTTCGTCCCCGGCGGTGGGTTAAGATAACAAATATTTAGCTCTAGAGAAACTCGCTTTGACGTCTCTGCGTAGGTCTTGGCGTTTGGATAATTAAACATGAACACATGTAAAATATTATTAAAATTTAATGAATCAATTGTTTAACGAGCCCGTATTGGGCTTGAGAATAATTAGTTTTATTACTGCCCTTCTGGGCGAGTGAATCACAGTATTCTGACATAGCATGCCTGGAGGGAAACTCTTTGCGTCGGGATCCGACAATGTTCCAAAATATGCATACCATCGGGAGCTTCATCGGGGCCGAATGTGATGGTGACTCTCGTAGCCACGGCGTCGAGTCAAGTCGGTCACTCAGCGGTCAGCACGGGTCTCACAGCGGCAGCACCCTGGCTCTCAGAGTCCCCAGAATCCTCGAGAAATGGGCGACCTTTGCCTTAAGTAAGTTTCAGGGGGGCCGCGGGGTGTTGGTAAGTGCGTTTAGGACATGGGGGCCACACCTTGGC
Source organism: Laupala kohalensis (assembly GCA_002313205.1). NCBI lineage: Eukaryota > Metazoa > Arthropoda > Insecta > Orthoptera > Trigonidiidae > Laupala > Laupala kohalensis. Next base: position 46,803 of record NNCF01130148.1, on the reverse strand, counting down.
GGAGTGGTTGAGACGTGTGTCCATAAGGATCCACTACTGAGACGTATGTGGTGGGGATAGACCATGGAGATGGAAAAGGATGCACACTATCCTATAGTGACATGTGGAGGTGAAAGGCCATCGTCTTTAGATTTAGATGCAACTAGGAATGAGGAGGGAGAAACGCCATATGGAGGGGGTTACAAGGTGCAGTTGCGTAGGTTTGGTCACGTTCTTATGTGTTATTTGAATTGACCACATAGAAAAATATGTGTCTTGCCACACAGAAAAACAGGAAAAGGTTCTTATCTCTCGCGGTTGGTGCCGCAGGGTTCCGTCTGGAGAGCCTCGTTTAGGAGGACACTAACTTCACTTAATGGAATTAAAATGTAAAGTGGATTTTATTGAACATACCATTGAATAAACCCCAAAGGATACCCGTCTGGAGTCTGTGAGGTAACTTAGAAAGGTTTGTAAATAAACATTAACCATCCACAAAGGTAGCGTGGCCGAGACCACCGCAGGAGAATATAATCAAAAGGACCGTGGGAAACTCATAACAGAGGGAGAGTCTATATGGCACCCCGTGACAGAAGTAGATGGAGTTTTCGGTTTAACGCGAACGGCTTGAACATTTTTATTCCCGCTCTTGCACTGACATGTGCACAACGTTGTCGTAGACACGTCTGTGAAATTGGCTTGAACGGAAACATTTTTCTTTACTACAGGAGTCTTTGCTGCAGTGGAGTAACTGGTAGAAAATACAGGGTGTAATGCCCTGTATTTCTTCCGTGCTTCAGCGAACGTGATCTTTTTCGTTGTCTTGATCTCCTGCACTCTCTTCTTCGAGAAAGGCGACACACTCCCTTCCGTATACAGGGTGACTGCGTGTGGAATTAATGCACTTCACAGGTCCCGGGCATGAAACGCCGGGTTCGTGTGCTTTCTTTTCGCACTTTCCGCATGTATCACGGCTCTTACAGGATGTTGTTGTATGTCCAAATCTTTGGCATTTGAAACACCATAGAGGATTTGGAAAATCGTGCACAATCCATGTGTCAGATCTTTGGGTATTTTAGGACGGTGAAATGTCACGATGAAGGATCTGGTCTTCTCCGGAACACCATTAACCTTCCTGATGATTGGACTGGTCTCAACTCCGTAATCAGTCTCCCATTCTGTAACAACTTTTTCAGTTGACATATCCATTATGTCCCTGCAAGAAACTACTCCTATGTTGCGATTAAGAGCAGCATAGAGTTCTCACTTTACAACTATTCCAGTTGTTTACAGTCAAGTAGTTTTAACACTTGCTTGTTTTTGTTACATGCAGCATCGTTCCTTATCTCAATCTTTTTATACTTTTTGACAAACCAACGAGATGTTCTAGACATTTAAATATATAAATAGGTGAGAACTTCTCTAAGTTTCCGTTTATTCGTGACAATAATATGAAAGCATTCTCATAAGGAATGCTCTGTAACTTTAACTTTTCCTTATTATCTTGTGAAGCGGGAGGGCTGTAAACCCTCGGTCGCTTCGAAGACCCTTGGGTGAAATACTCACCTTGCGGCACACCCACTCCGCAAGGCTGGAAAATCGAGACTCCTGTCATTGGTTCCATGAGTTTGCAGGAAAATGTGTCTGATGACGTGGTGCTTCTGTATCACATAACTAAGCCTTATTTAACTGAGGTGCGGCAGTTGACCTAGCGGTTGTCCGCTAGCGGGTGTTTATCCTCAACACCCATTTACCTCATCGGCGCGTAACACAACTTGAGGTTGAGGGTTTTTTGTAAATCTTTCATCCTACCTCGCGATCCGGCTGATGGCAAGTTCTTCGCCCTTTGCAACACCATCGCGCCAATGGTGGTCGCTGAAGCATGCCCAAAGCTTACGGTGTCCGAGGACTGTTGGCGTTGTACCAGCTCGGGGTCGTGGGATCACCAAACCCATACTCAGCCGAATCTGAGCCATCTGCGGGGAATGAGATTTTCAATAGTGGGATACTTGTTAATCACCGCCAAAGCTTTCTTCTAGCGCTGACCACCTTTGTGCAATCCGAAGTCCACCGTGGAACAGGGCAATGCCTTGGATTACATGATGATTTTGGAACGACAACATTGATGGCTTTTAAAACTGCATGGTGAAATGGGGTACCATAGTAATCACATCGTCGAAAGGTTCATCGCAAAGATTGAAGTTGCGTTTTAAAATCACATCCAAGTGTGCTTTTTCTGTATCCACTGAGAGGGTCGTGAAACCGAGGGGCAAAAGACGTCGAAATTTATAAGAATCGGGTAGTGGTCACTCCCATACAGATTGTAAAGAACTGTCCAGTCTACAATTGGGAAAAGAGATGAACTGCAGATAGCTAAATCCAGCACCGAGAAATATCGAGATGTTGTACAGAAGTGGGTGTTAAAGAGCGGTATTTCTCGGTTACCTAACAGTTTTTCAATGATATCACCCTTTCGGCAGTTGTGTCAAGAATCCCACATCGAATTATGTGCATTGAAATCCCCGACGATAGGAAATGGGTGTGCCAACTGGTCCATCAGACCAGCAAGACCTTTCTTCGCAAATGACTGCCCAGGGTAATGTAATATAAATATTACATACTGTAAATGTAAGGAATGGAAGGCTCACCCTCATGCATACGGTCTGAAAGACGCTTTATATTGTGACTTTATTATTATTATTATAATTATTAACTATTAACAAAATTTAATTGTTGTTAAAAAACATTTTTTTTTTCAAAAATTAAAAATAATTCTATTTAATTGCTAAGGGGAGAGAACTGAATACTCATTTCTCTGGGAGCCACTCACAAGGACAACACAACAATCTGGTGTTCGAGCAATGAACAAAACATTTATTAATACTGTGAAACACAATTTACACTCTCCCACACGACACAACTAAACATTATTACTCTTAACACAAACAGGAATTCCCCCAAAAGACACAACACAAATTGAAACCATTCAATTTAACGTCTAAGTGTCGTCATCCCCCAAAAGACACAAATACAACTTCTGGTCATTTAACCATTCACTTTAACGTCTAAGTGACGTCATCCCCCAAAAGACACAAATACAACCTGTGGTCATTTAACCATTTACTTTAACATCTAAGTGACGTCATCCCCCAAAAGACACAAACATGAATATACACTGAATTTAGAATATTATCTTATTTAGTTAACAATCAACATCTTTCGTTATCTACAGCGATATCGACGCACTGAATTTAAATACTATCTTAAATTAATTAACAACAAACATTTCCCTTTATCTAATACAATCTCAACACACTGAATTTAACTATAATCTTAATTTAATTAACAGGAACTCTCTTTATCTCTTTACAATCACAAAGCACTGAATTTATTTATGGCTTGAATCAATTTAAGCTAAAGTCTGCCTGGGCACTCAGGTAGTCTAGAGTTCGTGCCTTTTTGTCTGAATTCATGCCATTTCCTCTAGGACGCTTAAGCGCATAAGACGGTGTTGGTCGAAACAATGACCAACAGACGTACTATACCTCAACAAGATGACCACGCTCGCGTGGGCCGCTCGTGCGAAGGACCGGTGCGACGCCAGCAATAGGAGTGACCTCTGCAGTCTGTGAGACGTCAGTTTCTCCCCCAGAGACTCCGCTGAGCAATGTTAACAGCGTCAACATCTGTGCGAAACTCTTCTAGCTCGAAGCTTCGCGAACGAGAAATCTTTATGAGCGATCTACCACATGAGCTCCTTCCGAAAACTTAGCGGTGAAATACGTCTCAGCGGCTGCACGAATCTTTGAAGTGAAATGTGAGCTAACACATCTAGTCACTACCAACAATCGGTATGAGCTTGAGTTGTGAGCTCATCTAAGCGCGCCACATTACTCGGTGTGAGCTAACACATCTAGCGCTGCCGAAAAATAGCAAGTGAGACTGAACTCGCTGCCGAAAAGTCAGTATGAGATGTGAGTTGTGAACTAACACATCTAGTGCTACTGAAAATTATCTGTCTGAGCTAACATATCTAAGAACGACGAAAAATCTCTACATCTGAGAAAAAAATATCTGTGCGCGATCTGAGAAGCATCTGAGAGCGAAAAATCTCTGTGTCTCCCTTAAATTGGCTTCCTCCCTTCTCTTTCCCCAAAATTTCCAAAATTTTGAATGTCATGTGACCTAAAGTTCCCAATACCGAAATGGTTTCCCCCTCTCTCTCCCTGATTCTCATTGGAACTTTTTTTAAAAATCTTCAACGAATTTCTGGAACGTTCTCGACGACGCTGTGGCTTTTAACGATTTTCGAGCAAGTTGGGACATGTTTCTAGTTTCCGCACATCTGGGGTTTGTTATGGAGGGTATTTCTTTTCCCTCATCCCCTCGCCAGCCTTCTATTCCTACACCCTCATAAATTTTTATTTGACTTGAAAGAGAATACCGCCGCATGGGTCACTAGTCTCGTACCGAGCTCACGGTCCTTCGCCGATCTCCAACGAACTTTTTCCTTTTAAACTTAAATGCTCTTTCATTTACATTTCACAATTAATCCCTAAATTATTCAAAACTCACAATATAGAGACTTCTTTGGTACAGACTGAAGCGTCTACGAGCACAACGACGCCACCGTGTGTCTATAGACCATCTTCTAAGTCCACCCTATAACAGGTAAAAGCACGAGAGAAAAAATGTTTCTTGAAGACATACTATTTGAGGAGAATGACGTGACATTAAGAGCTTTAGGTCATCTAAACGGACATGAATGCCATTCAGATTCCAGGAAAGAAGAGCCAACGTCTGGAGTTTATCTGCTCTTTCTTCGATGTTTGGATTTTTTTCCTGTGCCTGACTTTAAAGTCAGACCCTGCTGTGGGCCCCTCCCCAGGAGAGTCGCCGTGAACGCTGCTGGAATGATCACTCGCTGACATAACAAGTCCACTATAATTGCTCTTTGAGCATCGGCGACTAGAGGAAGTTGAGCCGACGTGGGAATCTGAGTTTAAAGCGTCAGTTCTTCGGGACTGAGGAGAGCGAGTTCTCCGCCGGGGACGACCCCGAGATTGTCTTCGGGGGGATTATTTCTTGTTTCGCTTGTTGAATGTTAGTAGAAGTTGAGGTAGAGGTGGAGTCATACAGATTTTTGTTGGGGTGATACCTTATACTTTGTAGGTATAAGGATTTTTCACCCAAGAAATTTGTCTTTTAAGACAGGATCATCCAATGATGCCTGAACACCATAATTACACATCTTGAGTTTTTCTATTTCCTCCAAAACCACCTGAGAGCCAAAAGAAACTGTAGATGGTTTCGGTGCAGTGACTTCTGTTGCAAATGATTTGGTGATATTTATCGGATTTTTGATAAGGTACCGGCGCCTGTCCTCGGAGAAAGACACCCTTTTCGTAACGCGGATCCTTTGGATGTCTTTCTCAATGATATATTTTGCGCAGTTGTTAGAATTGGAAGGATGACTTTCCTTACACTTCACTCAGCACGGAGGCGACGAGCAGGCTGAAGACTCGTGCGACGGCTATCCGCAAATAACACACACTTCGCAAGGTGACTTGCAGGTGATCTCTGGCTCTTGAAGCAGCGCAAAGGATTCGGTACATACTGACGCACAAGCAGTGTATAAAAACCGCAGGATATGGTTTCCAGCAGAGAGGGCTTATCGAACGTCAGAACCAGTGTGAAGGTGGGAACTAACTTTCCCAGCAACTTCGTCTTGATTCTGTATATATTTACCACGCCTTGGGGCTCAAAGAATGCCTTCAAGTCTTCATCTGACTCATGAGAAAGGTCTTCGTGATTTACGACGCCTTTGCACATGTTCAGGCTAGGATGTGTGATTGTCTTGATTTTAAAAGCAGCATACATTCCTTGCAGTTTGAAATTTGTTTAAAATATAGATATCAGCCTAGGGAGCAAATAAAAAGTATTTTTAGATATTGTGGACAAGTTACAAAGTAAAATTTCCTTAAGTTCCTTAAGAGTGAATACCAGGACATTGTAAGCACAGCCCGCGGCAACTACAGGGCCAAATCACAGGCGAACGGGTCCTCAGTCCCGCCAAAACAATGCTATATTGTAACCATATTGTAAATATAAATAAAGCCCTTTTCAATTCAATAAAATAACAACCACACTCAAAGGCCGTATTTTATTTTATCAGAAAATTTTCCTCCTTATTATCCTCTTGAATGAATATCACCCATTAGTTAGTTTGAGGGTTACATAATCATAATTAGCATCGTAAGCCTCGTAACAAAAAGGTACATCACTCTCCCCTCAGGAAACGTAATATTAAAGTCAAATACAATTATTCACAGGAGTCAAGTCTGGAGTAACCATTAGAAATTTGATTATTAAAAGCAAGTATTAATGGTTAGTCTTTTAGACTAGCTTTAATATATGTATAAAGGGAAAAACTATTGAGTTCAATAAAAAAATTAAAACCAAGTAGATATTTGAACAAAGTTCAAAACATTTGACTATACATTTGACAAAACATTTCATCAATAAATATTTCAATATTAAATGAAAGAAGTAATTGTACTTTTCTATTGAGAATGAACTACGCGCTGAATATCACACCAACCCAAAAATACCTTGAACCTAATAGTTTATTCAGTTACTGTTTTGAACTCGTTTATTTAAAGATGATTTACACAAAATTCTGATTTGTGGATTTTAAGGACACCTCTTGTTCTTCAAATATACATCGTATTATTATTGAACTGTCGCATTAAAAATATTGATAAAAAAAGCTTTGTAATCATAAAACATTCTTCAATACACATATCAAACACGAACCTCTAAAGAAATGGCTAATTATAATTACTTACACTTGATAAGTCAGAAGAACACATTTTACGAAAGTCTTTACAAGAAATCATAACCTCAGGTATTATTCAGCAACAAATGAACATTACTAGAGTTTATTGCGTGCTGCCAATGTTGAATGTATTTCATTTTGTGCAAATTCCGTGTAACTAACAAATGTTTATGATAATACATTTCGCATATGCAACGTGGTTGGTGCTATCTGATCAACTGGTCTTGCCTCGTCATTTATATGATGTTCAGTTAAAAACTAATCAAGTTTGTCAAAGCATTCAAATTTTTGTCAATGATGTTAAATAACAATACATGGATGTAAATACATTCTTTAAAATGTTAGCTTAATCATTTAATCCATACGTGTTTTTGCAATGTAAGCAAAATGTACTTGTCAAGGAATAATTTGTAAATAATAATGAAGTTTTATTCGAGATGCCAGATAAAAGATATTTTATTCAAGATCACAAACATTGTAAGGGAGCAGAATGCTCATCAATCAATTTGTTTTGTTGAAGAATATATTTAGATACCGGAAGAAAGATATTTAAAAGCCGGAAGAAGTCTAGTTTTGAGGCAAGTTCATACAAATTATTTTATTTCAGCTTTGCTGTGCCAAACAATTCCAAGGCAATTACAATCTTAGTTTTAAACAAAATGACGACATAGATATTTACATAAACATTTACGTTGCTACCCAACATATAGGATGCTTTCATTACTTTTAACTAAAGAAATCAAATTACTTACTCATTTTGTTGTAAAAAAGAACACAAAATTATTATTTTTAGTATTAGGCGTGGTGATATTATCCGTAAAGATATCTTTAATAATGAAAATTCAAATCCTAAGGATTTACATCTTTTAATTGGCCATGAAACTGAATGGCCATGAAAAGAGTACGCACTTATGAAAGTTCTGGTGTAGGCCTTGGACAGTTTCAGATTGACAAATGAAATGTTCTCCGGAAAAAATATTGCACAACCTCAAACTTTAATTTTTATCGATACGGGAATAGCAGTTATTATTTCTATAAACAGTTATTATTTCGAGTACGTGGAACGTTGTTGTACTTGTAATTTTGGAACATAATCAGCATTTCTCCTGCAAGATCTTCAAATAATAGAATCAAACAATAGAATTTTTGCTCCCTCTCATGGAGTCGTATAAACAGCACATCACCATGTTTATAAAATGAAATTTTCGAAAACGTAATTCATTATTTTTATAAGTTAACGATGAGTTATAAAAACAAACTTAAATTTCCACGTATTTCTTTCAAATATCTTTGCATTGACTCTTCCTCTCTACCGCCTTATAGAAAAACACGTAAAGGTTGGTGGGTTATATTCACGTCTCTTATACTACATCTAATCAATACATTGTATTAAAAAGAAGTCCCTCATCTTGATAGAGTGTATCCTCAAAAACGAGAACAGGTGTCCTTCCCGTTTCCAGTCGTAGGTTTCATCGGTGGGCATTTTGCGTAAAAAGTGCGACCTATGATGATAAATACCTAACCATAAAAATATTGCGGTCTTGTCATCCCTGAGATATTCACCACATCATTCCCTGGTTACTATTTCTTTATACATTATTTTACTCCTTGACAGGTGACAAAAAAGTACCCATATCCAATGTAAATTAGGGCAACGTAATTCTGCTTCAGATATCGTAGTGTCCAATACACGGAATGCGCTTCATTATTGTTGAAAAGTGTCAAATGTTCGTAATTAATTTCGCACATAATTAAATTCCACTGTAGCTGCAGAAAAGATCAGAAATATGAGTCCTAGTTCATAAATAACTAGTTTTGATTTTTCGTTGTGTACCTCTTACCCTTATCAAGGTTTTACATCATGATGATTTTGTACATTGTGATGACTGAACATTAACTGGTGTTCAATCAATAAAATTTAGATTATCAGATGATATAATGAAAATTTTGCTATTAGAAAGACTGAAACATATAACGTGTGAGACACACAACCCATCTGTAACATAGGACAAAAATGTTCACGTGCGACATTTACTTGATCAGAAAAAAATCCAAGGTTGAGAGTCATCTAGTAAAAATAGCTTTGTCTTTTGACGAATTGTAGGCTGATAGTTGGTAAAGTTAGTAACAGAAGAGTTATATATTTATCAAAAAAAGTTTCGTAATATATATATATATTAGAAAAAAGCGTAGTTCTGATCCAGCTTCTTTAGTACCAGTATAAAAACCAAGTACACTAAGTCTCTCTCACTGTTTAAAATAAATTGAGCAACTAATGTTTTTTTTCCTAACGGTTCTTTTCTCGCTTTCATTTTTGAGAATTCTTTCACTAGCACTGTCGGGTCTATCAGTCTTGTTAACTCACTTTCAAGAAAAAGTGTGGCTTCACCCACAAGTCTTTCTGACACACTGTACCACGAAGATATATTTTCTATAAGTTTTAATTTAGATAAACTCCTCTCTGCACTTACTGCGGACCGTGACAACGTGAGGAAATTTTGAAGAGCCACACATACGAACAGAAATTCATTTTCAAGACCATTATACCTTAGAACTTCTCCGATGGTTGACACTGAGTCATTGATAACAAATTCATCTGGATTCAGAACATAGATCTAAAGCATCTGTTATCCAAAGATAACAGATACTTCATTGAACTGAGAAAATTTTTCTTTGACTGCATTGATAGCTGTGTCTAAAGTAGTAAAATAAAAATGGATCTCGAAATTTTCCGATGGGTCAGCTTCATTTGCAGTTTCATCTTTGGAATTGAAGTCATACATTTTCTTCGATTTTCGAATGCCTCCCTTCTCTTTCTTGCAAACATCTATTCCACCATCATCTGCTACTTCACGTGCATCAACCTGAGTTCTCCCAATCACTTCTAGAACTGCTCGAATACTGTTCTATTCTTTTCAAGTGAGAAACTACTCTTGGAAGAGACAAATCCTTTTCTTGCAGGATCTCGCTAAATTCACTTGAAACAGAATGTTGTGCCGTGTGACAATAGCGAAAACAGACTTAAAGTGTGATATTTTTTGAAGTAATCCAAGTACTTCTGCCTTTGTCATAATGCTACTGGAATCTGTATGAGAGGAATCTTCAGAGTTTCTTCAAATAATTACATACACTTAATAATTGACAACATAGAAGCGTTAGTGCATCAATTCAACTGGACTATCGTATATCACTCAGAGATTGTTACATGACATAGTAGTTACTCCCACTTTACGTTATCAACAATATCCTGAATTGCTTTCAACTTCTCTTCCTAAACGTGTGATGCGGTGGCGCACTTATGTTTTCGTTATAAACCTTTCGTCAAAAAACAAACCGCCTGCTTTTCCGCCCCCACAATTTTTCAGCCCTAAATGTTTCTGCCCTACGCAGCCGCCTAGGCTGTCTATTTGGACAAGACAGTCCTGATTTTATTTTCTCCCCTTCTTAACAGTTTTGCTACATTTTTACAACTTCTGAAAATTTGTTTTTCTTATAGACAAACAGTTGCTTCTGTTCTCTTCTTTTACTTCCCTTCTAAATTTCATCTTTTCTGTTTTCTCATTTAGTCCTTTTAAGTGTCCCTGCGCTTTTTTATCCTTTCAAATATAGTTTTATCTCTTTTAACTGTGTCATGTAATACACAAAAATTTCAAATCTTTCATTTGATTGTATTAAAACAGACTTCTTCTTACCATCAAATAATCCAAACTGTGTGACCATTTTATAAATTCAACTCATCATATAGATCATGGTCTAATGCTTCTCCATCTACATTATTACTAATACATACACGGTACTCTCATACCCTTAAATTAATTATTGAAATTCCTATGTGCACATATAAAATCTGTTATCAACCCATCTGAAATCAATCCTTTTTGTTCTTGGTGCACAAGAACGTGTCTTGTCTTGAAGGAGGTAATTTCCAGTAGTCTCGACGTCATTAGGTGTCAGCACACGATCCCTTGGATTGGAGTAGGACTGTTACGCCTGCTGGGTCCCCAGTTAGTAACTCTATGGGGCCGGGTGTTGATTCCAGTTGTCCAACCGTTATACGTCGTCACCAGAAAAGATCCTTTGGGCCAATCAATCCATCTTTCCATACTTATATATAAATGATAAATGCGAAAGTGTCCCTGTCTGTCTACCAAATCACAACTAAACCACTAAAATTTGGCAAGGATGTAGTTAAGATCTTTAGGAAAACCACAGGAATTTTCATTTTAAAAGTGCATCTAAAGAAAGATAGAAAATTATTATGACCATAAATATCGATGAAATTGGGGAAAAATAGGTATATTTGTTTAAGCTGCCTGAACGGTAAGACATGGATGGTAACTATTAATGGAAATAGTTCGCCTCAAAGAATTCTACAAAAAATCCTCAACAGCATAGTCTATCTACAAAGGTTAACCTTAATTATAGAAAAACCCTCATTGAAAACTGAAATGTTAAAAACACTTCAATTTAAGAGAGAAATTTAATAAAAAATCAATCATCATCAAGTTTAACATTATTTGCATTTAAAAAGATTAAAAACGTCTTTAAATCGTCAAATTTGGACGAGTAGTTTAGATTTTATAAGCATTTTCATAAAATGGTGCAGCCGCGCTGCCGCCGTTGTCTTGCGTCGGAAGCGAAAATTCGACTGGTGCGGCTCCCGGCGAGTGAGCTTGCTCTATCTGAGATGCTGAGGCGAATAGAAACATGTCCGATATTACGTCAGAGATGGGTCCCCATTGGAATTCGATGGGGGAGCAGCCCCTAGAATCCCATGGTTGGGGTGGGAAGGAAGAATCATGTAAAAATATTTAATCGAGAAAGACATGTTCAATCCAGATAAATATTGACATGATGCTATATAAGTTCAGCACATGTTGGGGTTAAATACCCCTAATTTAGGGTGAAATGGTGAGCTAGACTAATTCGTGACGTTTCTGTAGATTTTTTTCTCTCAAGAACAACTTAATGATGCTTGCTCAAGGGTGGTTTCATCTAAGAATTTATTTATTCTCACTGCGAAAGGTGAAACTCAAAATGTGAAACTCAAATCACGTATTATATTAAAGCTATATTGTAATGAATTTGTAAAATTAGGATTCTGTTCTTTTTTTAAATCAGTAAGTAAAATTATTTCGATGTTTCAATGTACATAGATATTATTTTTTCTTGAGTAAAAGAAGATTAGTGAAACAATTATAGAGAATTCCGGGTGATGCCGGATAATCGGCCAGTGTGTACATACAAGAAGGCTAAAATTGCAAAATTCCATGTAGTGCTGATTTTTTAATATATTGGTAGGAGCGGTATAAGTAGTGAGAATCCAAATTTTCAACTTTGGAAAACCTGTGCGAGCTGCGCGATGCCCGAAAAAATCTTTGCACTTTTTCTTTGTTTTTTCCTGATAATTTCCAAGGAGCATGATCTAAGGAAAGACAAATTGTAACGAAGTAAGTCATTTAGAAACAGATACAGCACTTCAAAAATTGGTCATTTTCTTTCAAAAACTGAAAAATTTTAGCTTTCATCATATTTTTCTTTTACCGGGCAAAATAATCCTTCCTCCTATAAAATTTTAAGAAATTCATGTTACAAATTCATTTACTTTTAATTTTGATACACAACGACGCCTTACATCTGTTTTCTCGATATTTGGGGAAAACAAATAAATGAAAAAATTGAATTTTCGGTGAATTTGTTATAATCAATATTTATGTCAATGTGTGGGTATTAAACGTAATGAGAAGGCATATGCAAATGCAAAACGAATGAAATATCTATTAAATTCAGAAAAATGTAATAAATAAATAATAAACCTGAAATATTCATGAAAAATGACATTGTCGGCTTGCAAACTTTCAAACGATTGAAGACCCCTAGTTGCTTATTAGTTAATATTTCCCTCGCTGCTATAAATCAAGATTCGTTTATTCCCTTATCAATTTGGATAATGGAGATTTGCCATAGCAAAATTTACTAAAAGAGTATCTAAACCCTACTTAGCAGATATTGCATAACCAGAGCATAAATACAATTTAATAACTTAAAAAAATGTTTAAAACTGGTATAACAGAAAAGAAGTGTCATTTACAGTAAGAGAATAAAATATATTTAGAAAGCTTATTAGAAAAATAGGATGCTAGATGTTTTAGCTGCATTTTCTATATTTTTCGTTTTTTTCTTACTAAACCTTGAATGTTTGATGCGTATTTAGTATATTTAGTGATATTTAGTTTCACAATACATTTAAATTAAAATTGGATAAGCAACTTCTAAGTCTAGTTTGCACATATTCATGAGCGAAGAATCAAAAATATTTTCCAGTTTCAATCAGCAACAACCTAAGTTTGAAGCAAGAACACTTTCATGTTCTACACTAAAGTGTCAAGAAATGTTTATATTGACTCTCAAATATCTAACATGCTTCGTGAATCACTTGATTATTGCGTTGAAATATAAATTTATTTTCTGGTGTTTCACCACGAGTGACATAATTATTCATAAAAGTAACTTCTTTGAGAAAATTAATTTTCGTGTCAAGTATTACTGTTTTTCGTTCTTAATTTTTGTGCTTTTCATACTATGAATGATTAGCATTATAATTCCGGTGTAAATAAAACCTTGAGAATATTTTGTGGCACCAAAAATTTGGCATATCCCTCACTATCCATAAAAAGAATTTATTTTTTTTGGTGGGGCTTTAGGGCTCGACAAAAAGAATTAAAAGATGACGAATACTTGCTTTGAGAAGAACGCATCTTTCGCCATATCCCAAGAGCCACTATGGCGGACGAGTTCTCAACGAAGCTCGTTCATGAGCCCTGTTATGGAGCATTGAACGACCCTATAAACCGAACCATGTGAACGGCCCTATTCTAGACAATTGACCATGTCAATAACCTGCGTCCCTACGCCATGTTCCGCACAGTCATTTGTCCGAACATCCTTGTTCCTTCATTTTACAAGACGGTTCGAACTCCATCGACGAAAAGATGTCTTGACGCGCCACGCACGTTCCGAATTGATACTTCCGAAACTCTTCTCTACCTCCGGATTACATGTGATCGTCTTGTCACTTCAATTCAGAGCTCCCGAATGATCGCACCTCAGAATCATAACGTCCCCCAAAAAACCTTCTTCTCTCTCTCTCTCTCTCTCTCTCTTTCCCGCTCTCTCTAAATAAATTTTTAAAACTTCCAGAATGTTTCTTGTTGCGTCATTACCATGAAGCAACATTTCAGCTTCTCGAACTGTTGACCTCATAGTTCTATGTACAGCGACGCAATATGTATCACAAAACTAAGCCACATTTTTCCCGTCTTTGTGAATTCCCTATTTATCTGTTTACAGGAGAATCAACAGACGCCCTTCTACGCGACTCACAAAGACACAAGCTATTTTCTCCTCTTCCAGCGCTCAACTGTTAGCGCCTAGCCTGCTATGGCGCAATAATTTGACATTTTACTATTTGTTAAAAAATGTATAACTAAAGGTTATAATATACTTCGTTTTCCGGGACAAACCGCGTCTCCGTAGAGAAAAATACCAACGTTCCGGCCATCCTGCTGTAGCTTTTATGTCAGAGTCGAGAAAACCTAAGTTGCTGTCGTACTCAGCCAAGATAACCTATCAGGAGAAACAGGGTTATCTTCACAAAGATAGAATTTTAGATCAATTTTAGTTGGCGGAGCCGACAAGAGTCCTATCACTATTTTTTGTGAACATCGTCTCATTGTCAGGCATTACTTAAAACATCTCCCTTTTCGCACGTCGTAGGTCGTCGTCTGAGACTGACCCGTCCACCCGAGTCTAAATGAAACGGACAGCTGCCTCAACATATTTTGAATAGCTGCCTCAACATATTTTGAATAGCTGCCTCGACATTTTTACAGGTGTCTCGATGACATATTGCCAACCTCTGGATGAAAAGTGGACGTTCGTCATCGCAAAGACCAGTGCACATGGGCTGAGTACCTTCTGGGAATTAAAATTCCAACTTTCAGATTTTTACGGAAGCACCGACTGTAGGTCAGGAAAGGTTCAGAAGGTCGTCTCCAGAGTGAGAGCTAATTGTAAGATAATCTTACGTTCCGTGAATAACAAAGGCAATATCTTTTCGGTAGATAGTACGCAAAAAGCGCTCGAAATGAATAGTAGAGCGCTCCGCCAACTCAGCTTGCGACAATTCTACCTTTTAGGTCCATTCTGTACGGACGTTCTAACGCATCGTTTCAAACGCATTGGAAACGTCTGGCCATTGAGTCTCATGTGAACTTGTGTGAAATTGGACCTCTTCTGACCACTTAACTTGGACGCATAAAAATGACAGCCGGTATTCACACTATATTCAGACGCGTAGAAACGCTGGTCTAGGACTTGTCGGTCATTTTATAAGAGCGTTTTAGAGGGATGTCGAGGACTGGCGGCGAACCAGCAACGTGTCTGTCAGCGATACACCCACCCCGCGCCCGCGGTCATGACTTCTGTCTGCTAGTCAAGAAACACCTTGAATTTGAATTCCCCTCCCTCGCTTGTTCTGAAATCCACATTAAAACTGTGCAGAGCTGAGTAGACATGCACCACTCAAACATCCCGCGTTTTCACGGTTTGTGTAGAATGATCAAACGGAGGGCGTGTAATTGGTGTTTGGAATGCGGCGTTATAAACGTCCGTAGAGAATGGCCCGTAGAAATAAGGTATAAGTTTTCTATGGCGATGATGACCATGCAGCAGCAGCAGCCGAGAGTCGTGATGGCGAGTGAACGCAACCCGGACGAGCAGCGGCTGCGTCGTGTGGAAGAGCATCTAATGGCAGCGCTGTCCTCGTCGTCGTCCACGTCGCAAGGTGACCGGCGGCCATTTGCAGCGCATCGCATGACGCATCGCCTCGATGATAGGTGCGCTGCCGACGCTTCCATCACTCGTCGGTAGGACAGGTTTCTTCTTGTTAATAAATTGCAATGCTTAGAAATCTATTTCATTCGGGGTTTTCAATAAGATGTTACTTCTTGTCGGTACACATGCTTCCTTCCTAAAAGATGCATTGGTTGACGTTGTGACATGTACTTCAAACATAGACCTGAAATAAAACAAACATTTTTGTTACCCTAAAGCAATCACTCTTTTACCCAAACAGAGTTTAAACTCAATATCTTGACCAGTTATTTAACAAACTAGTGGTGCAAAACTATTGCGCATTCTTTCTCATACACGTTCTTAATCCGCACTATTGAGTGACAATAAAAAGTTCCATTAAAAGTGGGATTATTGTTGGCATGATCCTCCACATTTTTAATATTCGAAGGATATTTCCTATGAAGATCTGAGAAAATTTTGGAAAATCCCTCAAAAATAGCTCCATGTTTTTTCTTTAAATTCTGTAAAGAAAGTGTAATTATTCATTAATATGTATTACATCTACATAAGCGGTATTTCCCTTGAAAGTTTAGTATACTCATATAGGCAAACAATATATCTCAGCCAAAGTGCTTCATTCATTCACCATTTTAAGAAAATTGAAAACTATTGAGCTGTAATAGATGAACCAAAGAGAAGGAAAAACAGTTTAAGAAAACTAAAGTGAATGCTGCAATGCTGATAAAAATTGATAGGAGAACGGAAAATCCATTCCAGAAACGAAAATGAATAATCGTGTGCTTACAATGAAATTACATTTATGTAACACGCATTACTCTCTTTATAAAACCAAGGTATCGCAAAACGACTCGAAATAATAGTCAAGAAAATAAATAAACGTAAAAACACTTTTTTAAACAAGCTGTTACATAAAAAGTGCTGCATCGGAAAGCGGAAAAAATCTATAAAAAGAAAATCAAAAAATTATGTGAAAGATAATCGAAAAAGTATAACTAGAAATATTTCCTTAACTTGGTAACTCATCTTAGGTACAAATACTTAGAAGATAGATAAACGTAGATATTTTTAAAATATGAAATATAAATTTTAAGAGATTGAGGCTTTATCGGAAGATTTACCGCATAGTCAACGTCTTCCAACTTCGATGAGGTTCCGTCCACAGTGTAAGACTGAGAAGAGGTATTAGTATTTATAATGCACTTTTTGTAAAATGGTACCATAATCATTCAAACCACACACATATCTAAAATTTCAGATCGATCGGTTGGGGGGAACTGGTCTTAAGTTCAGTTACATGATTTAGCCCGAATATACTAACAGGTGAAGTTAAATAGAAGCTTGTAATAATTAAAATTACAAATATATTAAGGTTACTGAGACCCAGAGAAAAACAATTAGTTCTAGAAATGAGTGAAGGATGTATTAACCACGTATGTAGAGTAATTTCTGAAGTAAACCAGATACATATTTCTTAAGTGAAATGTATTTTTCAAGCATGTTTCAATGGAATAGTTGTATGGATATCTTGAACTTGGATGACTTGTTAAATCGTAAACAATTTGATTCAAGTTTGGCTGGAAAAGATAATTTTCTGGAGCAATTTTGCGAATGTATCATTTAACTTTCATGCAATAAATAATTTCTTTAATCAACTTTCTACTCTTCTTTAAACCTGTTGTTCCCTGTTGTAGCATAGGGTACCAGTAAAGGCTTTTCACAGAACACTGTTTCCTGCAATAGTTTTCACTTCATTCCGTGTTTTTCCAGTTTTCTTTTTATAAATTGTCCTCTTCCATGTGCCTCGAGGGCGACTTCTGCTTCTGTGACTGCGGGTTGCAATCGAGCGCACATCTTTCTATGGCGTCTGTTGGTCTTCCAAGTGTCTGACTAATCCATCGCCACTTCCTCTTCCTTATTTGTCGGGTGATGGTTGAGCGATGGACCCCAGTTAGTTTCTTAAAGTCCTCGTTCTCTATTTTCTCTGGTCAACCTACGTTGAAAATTCTACTATACAGCAGTTATAAATGTTTCAGTCCAGGTATAGATATTATTACTTCCTAACCTCTGCTCCATACAAGAAAACAAAATGATTCGGAGACTTAAGAGTGTTGTATTGACATTCAATGACAGCCTCTGAACCACTTCCAGTCTTCGTAACAACTCTTCCTTAATAAAGAACGAATCAATTCGTTCGATATTATGGAATTCCTTTTTTATGGGATTTTCCAGCTTAACTGTTCAAGCGCATAAAATGATGAGAAACGAGGCAGAAGTCAGCCGCATAGTCAACGTCTTCCAACTTCAATGAGGCTCCGTCCACAGTGTAAGACTGAGAAGAGGTCCTAACTTCCCCTTGATCCTCAGATTCGCAGTGTGATTACATTGGCATAGTACCAGGAATAGCTATTTTTCAGATGTCATATAAGTAGAAAAACCAAGAACGATTAGGTATGGCCTTTTAAAAACCGCACCAATGTTGAGTAGATGTAAAATAATTGGTCTTATGGAAGTTAGAAACATCTGAGGGGTACTAGTTTTACAAAATATATTGAAACAATTTTAATGAAAGTAATGTTTTTACGTGGCCACTCAAGTAACTAATCGAGCGTCGTTCTTTTAACTACATGCCATCAGGCAGTTGATAAAGAAACGATGTCAAAGTAATCACAGCCAAAATGAATATTTGGCTCACCTTCCGATTCTTCCTCTATGGTCCCATCGAATGCCATCGAGTCCCATCGAGTCCCATCTCCCATTTTTGTTACCAGTCTCATCACATTATCCATGACGAGGAGGAACAGCAGTGGTTACAGTCTGACACTTCTTGTAACATTTACAGGACGAGACGGTTTTCAAAAATGGACTATTTTACACGTGTTGTTTGAATACATGTCTTTAATAATATTTATAATATTCTGTCGAACGCCATATTTATTAAGTACTGTACATTCCAGATTTCCCATGAACCAAAGAGTCGAATGTCTGATCAAAATCCTCGAAAATTAAATACAAAGAAGTATTCCTCTTATCACTTTTCTCTATAATATACGGAGGGTATTTATTTGACCTACATATCTAATCCTTCTAAAACCTGCTTGTTCATTCCTTAATCGGTTTTTAAGTGCAGACTTCATTAGGTTCAAAGTGACTATTCTGAATACTTTGCTTGGAATTCAAAGAAGTGATATGTTCTTCCAGGTTCGTTTTATCTTCTTTTCCTGGAATTTTTACTGTTAAACCAGTTTTCCAATCTAGTAGAACCTTTTCTTGAATCTTTTTGTAGAGAGGGTTCAATATGTGTGCAACTGTTTCCACATCAGCAGTTAAAATGCACTGATTATCTTTACCCGGAGATTTTCCATTTTTAGTCTACTTTAGGATCACTTTGATCTCACCTAAGCTCGGTGCATCTACGCTGATCCTCATGGGTGTCAGCAGTTCGGGGTATTCTTCAACATTTTGTAATTCTCCATCTGTGTCATATGTCCCTAGTCCAAACCTGCATAATACTCCTCCATCACCTCATTTGATCTTCGTTTGTAAGTACCATTCTCACTCGTTGTAGGAACGACAAACGCTTTTTGTTTCCTGGCAGATGCCCGGTGATGCTATATGGCACGTTTAAATTAGTTTTGCTGACAGCTTCTTCAGTTTGGTTGGCCATTTACCAATGTTCGTTTGTTTTACGAGCACTCTTCCTTACTTCCTTATCCAGACTAGGTCTAGTGGTAGTTTCTAAATCAACTGTAAAGACGTTTTATTTAAATGGATATGATTAATTTGTTTGAGATATTGCATAAATATTCTCTCTCGTAAACTAAGTTTCACATAATATATAAGGCTTTGTATATATAAACGTAAGCTTTCACGGTCGGTGTCATTAATATATTGTCGTTTTCCGGGCTATTAAGCCGTAGTCCACTGCTATTTCTTCTAGACGTTTCGGTGGCTACTGCGGCTGCCACCTTCAGTAGGGGCGTCGTGGGTGAGTATTTATACTTAAAGAAAGAACTCCGACATCTGGAATCCGCCCTACAGACTAATGGGTATATACGTAGAGAAGTACGTAGAGCCCTTTAACCAAAAATAGGTAGTAATATTACAAATGAGGGGGGAAAAATCGGTGGTGGGTACAGCATTTCTGCCTTATATAAGTAACATCACGGACAGAATAGGAATATTACTGAAGAAACACAATGTTGCTACCGTGTTTAAACCGACATGTCAAATTCAAAATCTCCTCAGACCTGTTAAAGATGTTCGGGATCCTCTGACTAGTGGTGGCGTTTATCGCACCCCATGCTCTTGCGGGCCAGTATATATTGGCACAACCAAACGCAGTATAAATACTCGTATTTCAGAACATTCAAGAAATTGGAAGTTGGGACAGGTGGAAAAATCGGCGGTTGCAGAACATGCCTGGCTGAAAAACCACGACATTCAGTTCAATCATACTGAAATTATTTCTTCCTCCACCCACTATTATTCCAGAATTCATCGGGAAGCCATTGAGATTTTCAAACAAAAATAATTTTAACAAGAAGGAAGAAAACTTCAAAATCCAAAGGGCTTGGTACCCTGCTCTTCGAAATCTGCATATAAAACCCTTTTCCTTCCCTAATAATTCCACCAGCCAATCACAGCAGCAGTTTGACGAAGCGTACCAATCACAGCAGCAGTTTGACGAAGCGAGCCAATCACAGCAGCACTTCGGCGAAGCGAGCCAATCAGAAACGACCCCTACGTCACTGCGTCCTATAAGTAGGCGGGGGTCTCCGGCCGGGTTACTAGTTGGAGCCAGGACGCCGAGGAGGACACTACACACGACGCCCCTACTGGAGATGGCAGCCACAGTAGCCACCGAAACGTCTAGAAGAAATAGCAGGGGACCACGGCTTAATAGCCCGGAAAATGACAATNNTATATATATATAAGGCTTTTAAAATGTATGAGAAAATATATGCAATTGTTTCTCACCACTAGATTTAATGTACGGTGCATATTGAGGTGTATATTAATAACACGAAAAATATATGCACCTATACTTCCTGTCAAAAGATGTGATGAAGCTAGAACTCGAGAGAGGTCATTACGTTGAAAGAGAGTCACGTACCAAGAGAACATCGAGTAATTGTTCTCTCATGACGGGTTTCGGGTTAACTACAACTCTTGGGAACCAACGCGTTCCAAGAACACATTAGACAGACTCAAAATTATAAAATATGCCACAAAATGGCACGGGATGCCTTCCCTACAGCTCGCGGCAAGGGTATAAGTGGCCTGAAAACAAAAACACTCGTATGCTGGTTTTTCGTATTTCAGAACCTCGTTTGGAATTGGGGGAAAAATTTTTCTCGTATTTCTCTTTCAGAATTCAGGTTGTTTAATTTTCTTTCCGTTTGGATGTTGGCAGAGCGACCATACGGCCATCTCAAGCCAGCTCAGCAGTATCAACGTCTTCGCGTGCGGTGGCAGGTTTGGAAGCTGTGGCGGACATCATGGCGGAAGGAGACGATAGCTCTCCACTCACGGATGCAGCTCGCTTCGGACGCCTGGACGAGGTAAAAGCAGTTATTCGTTTCAGAGTTCTCACATGTTTTATTTACTTATTTTATGTCTTTTGGCGAGGTTCAGGCATGGGGCCTGCTCTTCCACCTAACCGTTCGACTAGGGTAAGGGAAGTGGGAAGGAGAGATATTAGGTTGCTGTGGAACTTATGATACCAAACTGACATTTGTCTGGAGTATGTGAGGGAAACCCCAGCTAAAAACCCCTCCCAGTTTGGCCGAGCAGGGTCGAACCCGCGCTCCACCGCTCAGCGGGAACATGGACGCAAAGACGCTATCACTAGACCACCGCTGTTAAATCTCTTTCTTATATTCACAACCTGGAGCACCGCTTGATACTACAAATACGTCTCCTTTTAATATCCTCCATATTGTCGTGTGATGAAGAAGGGTGGTTTAATTTCGGATACCTCACACGGACACCATTGTCGCGTGGTGAGATAGGGTGGTTTAATTTCGGGCAATTGCTAAACCAAACCTATGACGTGGGTGAGCTACTGTCGCTTGCGACATGTGACTAATCTCTACGTTGAGTGATGGAAAGGTGAGAGGAAGCAATAAAGATGGATACGTCCATTCTGGCGACAGTAGTTTATTCGACTCTTGTCGTACACTTACATAGTCCTTTCACTGCCGTGATCCAATCGGTGCGGTGCCCAACGCTGACGACTCAGTCCTACAGCCCCCGTGAAGGCAGGTGCGAACGCGCTTCTGGCAAACTTGTCCAGGGGCTGAGACCTTTTCATGGGTGGAGGAGAGGGTTCGGGGCTGGATATGAGTACTAGGGCCATGGAAGCCTAACCGGTACTCGGGGGTGAAGGAGAAGTCTTGGGGGTGGAGGAGAAGTCTCGAGGGTGGAAATGAGTACTAGGGCCGTGGAGGTCTAACCGGTACTCGGGGATGGAGGAGAGAGTGACAGAACGTATGCGGCGTAAAGCTACAGCCGTTCTGCCCCGATGCCTCGAGCATCGGGTTTTTATATCTGCATACGTGCTGAGTCGTCAATTTGAGACCGGCGCGATGTTCGAACGACTGCGCGAGTGCCGCTGCGTGTATTTACGCGACAATATCGTTCCATTTAACACTTTCAGTGTTTTTTCTTCAAGAAAATTACTATAGAGTGCAATACGTAGTTCGATGTTTTGCATTCTGTGTCTTTCTATATCATTTGGAAAGAGGTTTCCTCCATCGCCAGAGAAAATAAAATTAAAATATGGGCAACCCATGGCACTCACCTCCTACCTCTGGTGACCTTGGTTCAAACTTGAATGATTCAAGCAGAATTAGAAGTGGAGGACGAAGCTGATTTGCTGCAAGTTTTCTCGTGTTACTCCCGTTTCCCCGATCGTTCATTTACTCACAATATTTACTCGTCAACATTCCCTCCTAACATCATTCATAGTGCATGTAAGGGCATCCTTTAATTTCCCGACTACATAAGTTATGGATCCACATATCACCCTCCATCTCCAACTACTAGTCTAGGGTAAAAGGAATGAAGACGAAGATGACGAAATACGAAAAATCAAAGAGGTCTCTCACAACAGCTTGACTTATAACCCTATCAGGCACCCATCAATTGCATAATATCCCCTATACATGTTAATAACAGAAATTCACATGCTAGGACAGCACAACGCAAACGATAAGCATATAACCAATGCTACCGGGTCCCAAGTTGTAACGTCCTCACCTTAAAAAACTAAAGTACCCTGGTTCGAGTATGTGTTTAACCTGAGGACAGATGAAGGAGAACATCCGCGATGCAGCGAGAGCTAAACTCTCTGGAAACAAACAAAAGAGTCCGGAGAAAATTAAGACAATCTACTGTGATAAAGTGGAGGTGAAGGCTACTGACATGACAATGGCTCTAAGATTAAGTAGAGATTTGAACGTATGAAAATCAAATTGCTACACTTGCGAATAGTTAAAAAAAAATTATCAATTGTTATTAAGTTACAACGTCTATTATTTATTTTTAAGTAGAAACTCGCCCCGAATTCACACGTGAGGTTCTTGTTATACTACTCTTGTTATACTAAAAGATTTTTCCATATTCATCAAATTTTGATGGAGGCGCGAGTCAGGGAATATACTAATCTAAAGTATTCTCCAAATGATACTGATTACTCGTTCGATCCTTAGTTTTCTATCTATTGTATTCATTTATATTCTATCGAGTTTAAATTGAATATAATATAACCTACGAAAAGTGTTAACAAATTTCATCGGATTCTGTAAGTGATTTTAAGTGTTAAGAGGACACAAGCTGGCAGGCAGGGTTTCTACGCTCTACGACTGTCACTAAAAACGTTTATAATTTATTTTTTAATCAAAATGAATTTGGAAAGAATAGCTTCTTAGTGTTCTCGTAACCCCTTGTATAGCTACGGATCTATGCCATGGGACCTCATTGGACTTGAACTCTTAACAGATAAAATTGAAATTCATAAAAGGCGTAGTTTGTAAAAGTGTTTCGCATAATAAATTTACGTTATATGCAAACGTAATGGTAATTTTTATTTATAATTTCTGCGAATTATATACGTTGGTTGAAGACTCTGGCGCCACTAGTTGTTTTCAACGTAGACTAAACTCTGCAATACTTCTATAAGCGATACAACGCAACCCCATTGCCGATACACAACTCACGTCTAGTCTCCAATGCTATTAACGTATTGAGGAGGCAGTAGGCGATGCCTTTCTTTATGAGACGTTAACTGGCTTCATAGAAGATGGGACGGTCTGAGACGATAGAAATTTGTCTCTTCTACATGCTTCATGTCATCTATAGATAACATGCGGATTTCTATTCTTTCACGCGATGTTAATTTTCCTTCCACACGTTGTATAGTCTCTGTGTACTTTGAAAGCAGTTTATCTCACTTGTACAACCTTCAGNGCGATGCCTTTCTTTATGAGACGTTAACTGGCTTCATAGAAGATGGGACGGTCTGAGACGATAGAAATTTGTCTCTTCTACATGCTTCTTGTCATCTATAGATAACATGCGGATTTCTATTCTTTCACGCGATGTTAATTTTCCTTCCACACGTTGTATAGTCTCTGCGTACGTTGAAAGCAGTTTATCTCACTTGTACAACCTTCAATTATTGGTACTTGGATAATGAAGAAACCTCTTCATGACTGTCGTTTTAAAGAATACGTCCTAAACAAAACTCTTGACTGGAATATACACACGAATCAGTGCGCTGGAAGAGGTCAATAAGAAAACGATCGGCGATTGGACTATAGTTAGAAATTCTCGCCGTCCTTCCAACTGCTACCACCCGGGTAGGCCAACGACTCATGCACCACCCCAACTCTTCACTCAGAATAGGTTTAGTGTGTTAGATGACATGTCACAATTTCCTCCCTTATCTAATCGTTCCATCCAGTCACGTTCATTACTCGAACTTGTTCACAAGCCACAAACTGGTAAGCACAGCCGCCCAAAACCACGTAAAGTTGTGCTATCCAGAGATGAAACCAACACTTCCACGCAGAAATCAAACTTGCTCATACTAGCTGATTCGCACGGTCTTCAGATGTTCTCCGTTTTGCGTGGATTGCTTCCTAGCCAGTTCTCAGTCTCCTGCACCTACATCATCTCCTGCACCTACCTCATCTCCTCCACCTCCCTCTGCTCCTACCTCATCTCCTCCTTCTGCTCCTACCTCATCACCATCTCCTCTTCCTATCTCGACACCCATTTCTTCTCCTTTCCCCGTTCTTTCACCAACTGCTTCATCTCGCACGTCCTCATCTATTCCTCCTGCCGCCCCCATACACAGTTACAATTGCGCTCAGGAGTACGATGTGGTACTCGAAGGTGACAATCGCGTTCAGGTGCAGTGTGCGGGCTTGATCCGGAACTAGAAGCTGTACCAA
>NNCF01130148.1:0-16074 GCA_002313205.1 Laupala kohalensis | reverse complement strand
ATCTCAGGAGGCAGGAGGACTTCTGAGTAAAATACAATCACTCTAAGTAATTGCCATTTCGTAATTCTGTGTAATAAAAATTCCCTTAAAATAGGGCAATTAAAGCAAACTCAAAATCCTATAACGTCGAGCCAATAGCATATGTAGGTTAGTGTATACCGGAAAGAAAGGATTCTTTGCCTACTTTCATGCTCCCGCAAATGCATATTTTGCCGACGCGAAAGCATATTCTGACAATCTCAACGTCCTCTCTTCATTCCTCGTCGGTTCTCGAAGTCAAGACTTCGAACCCCGGACTTCGGCCGTCGGCCCATGTTATGTTTCGAAAATGATCTTGCAGGTAACTGATGAAAGTACACCTGGACTGAACGGACACCTTTTGCGTACAGGTGCAACACGCGCGTGCGCAGTTCGTCAAAAATGAAGCTCCCGCCTTGAAGATATATTAATATTCTTCAGTAGCCTTCCTTCCCGGAACGAAGGAAGATGGCCTATAAGAGGGGCCTACGCGTGTAATAGCTAACAGTTCAAACGTACGCGGCCAGGGCGCTCCAGTGACCGGAGGCGAAAATTACAGTCTCAATTGGCTAGTTCTGAATTACGGCGTAGCAGCGCGACTGTCGGTGGACGGTCAATTACGACTTTCAACTGTTTTTTATTATGGCTGCTGTTCTAGGTCTCGAAAGCCCAGGAAAAAGGATTCGTATTGTATCGTATATTATTGTTTTATGCTCATAATTTCATATTGAACCATTTATTTTTCATTCGCATTCCTTATACTGTGAAGTATTTCTTCCTTGAATACATTATTGGCTAGGCCATGTAATTCTTTACGACAATGAAATCTTGTCTGTTATAAGCACCAATCAAATTAATTCTACTTCAACAATAGGTGTATATATTATTAGTGATCTTATTGCATTCGTTCATTCTTGTAAAAACACTGCTTCAGAATCAACGAGGCAGACGGTGCGTCCAGAGCTGAGTCTTCAAGCTTNAACTTAATATTGGAAATTACCGACCAATATCTCTACTACCCACTTTCTCAAAAATCCTAGAAAAATTGTTCTATAAGCGTCTTCTAGATTTTTTATCAAAATATAATATTCTCTCTGACGATCAACACGGTTTTAGGAAACCCTTTTCCACTACAAGCGACATATTTTCCTTTTTAAAAGATGTTACCACATCTTTAGACCGTGGAGAAAATCCTCAGGGTGTTTTTCTTGACTTATCCAAAGCATTCGATGTCATCGATCACGAAATTCTCCTTTCCAAATTGCATTCTTTAGGCATTCGTGGACTTCCACATCAATGGCTAACTTCTTATTTAAAAGATAGATATCAACAGGTCGAAATATCCTATACTAAAAATAAAATACTTGAGCGTTGTCTTTCAGAAACAAAGCCACTTACTTGCGGAGTACCCCAAGGATCAATTCTCGGCCCTATACTCTTTTTATTGTATGTGAACGACATGTCATCATCCACATCAGATTGCAAAATGGTTCTTTTTGCTGATGACACTCAATTACTATGTAAACACGCCAATGCTCAAAAAATTTTGTCTAACTTTTCGACTTGGTTCCATGCAAATCGTCTCATTGTAAACACTGACAAAACAGTGTCTATGTCATTTCACAATAGTATCACAAAATCTTTACCCCAGGTTTCTCTTTCTTTAAACAGAACACAATTAAAAACTGTTACGAATACAAAATTCTTAGGTCTTCATATTCAAAACAACCTCAAATGGAGTTGTCACATTGACAATCTTAATTCCCAATTAAGCAAATTGTGTTACGCATTCCGAAAATTAGTTAACGCTGTTAGTCCACGTTTTTCCCGTTGCGTATATTGTGCAAACGTTTACTCC
Source organism: Laupala kohalensis (assembly GCA_002313205.1). Classification (NCBI taxonomy): domain Eukaryota; kingdom Metazoa; phylum Arthropoda; class Insecta; order Orthoptera; family Trigonidiidae; genus Laupala; species Laupala kohalensis. The sequence continues at coordinate 14,198 of NNCF01130148.1, read as the reverse complement.
CATTTACGTTAAAGCATTACCTTCTGGGGTAATTCCGGTCAGAGTATACAAACTTTCAGAATTCAGAAGAGGATAGTTCGGATAATTTGTAAAGCTCACCCCCGAAACTCTTATAAACCTTTATTCAAGGAATTAAATATCTTTACACTTCCCTGCATATATATGTATGAATCGGTCGTGTTTGTTAAGACCGAATTATTGAAGTGCCACCCTTGCTTCATTCGAAACAGTCTCTTTCATAAGCACAATACTCGCAATAGTAATAATATACATTGTCCTAGAGTGTCAACCACTCTTTGCCAAATAAGACCATATATTTCGGGAATCGTTCTATATTATTCCTTCCCCAAATATATGAAAGATATTATGAAATTGAATCTCTTCAAATCTGCGGTTAAAAGCTAACTCCTGCACCAGTTCTTCTACAATGTAAAAGAATTTATTGATTTTAATAAAAGTTAAATCCGTATTTTACTTTGTCATGTCATTGCTGTTTTACTTTTTAAATAACTTATAACAATTTCAAAAACTATTTTCTTGCATGGTTGTGTTGCCATATGGCTCATATTAATTTAGTTTTATGTGTACTCAACTTTGGCACGGTTGTGTACATTAATTCTGTAGCCCATCCTGGCCCGGGTTTTTCTCCGTTTTTCCTTCGGGTAGAGGCGGATTTCTTATACAGATTCTCTTGGTTTTTTCTAGGGGGGTGTTTTTGTAACAATAAATCGTGAATTTATTGTTTTTTCAACTCTTATGATTTTTAAACACTATACTCAGAATAATCTATAGTTCGATAATAACTTGTACATGTAAATTTACAAACATATTTGCGTTAAATTACAAACATATTGACATAATATATGTATTATAACTCGCAGCTAACTTTTTATCTTATCTAGGAACTTTTGCTGAAATTTTTGAATCCGCCTCTGCCTTAGGACCCTTGATCGGAATTGATGGGATGGTGCCTTGCTTGCTTCCTGAGAGTAAATTAGTTTATTTTCCTCCACGTGGTCATACGCAGTTTGTACTGTTTTTTGACAATAAATAAATTTAATTTAATTTGAATTTTATTTTATAACTTTTTTATATATTTTGTTGGTTCATTATGTCTGCATTAAAATATATTTTCATGAATCATTTGATTTGTATCCTTATAAAATACTGATTTGGTCATAAAATTCTTATCATTTAATATTTATTTTCTATTTTGAACAAGGTCACTATTTATTAAATTGTTTATTATCTATTTGATGAGTTGATGTATTTTATTAAAAGATAATATGTTCAAATTTCTATGGTAAAACCATAATTTTTAAACAGAAATGCTTTGGTCAGACCCCCCCTTAATTATAATCTAGATCCGCCACTGCTTGTGTAGAACGTGTGTGCCGAGTTTTGAAGCGGTTGGCTTATCAGACTGTGCTTGCTGCGGAAACGCAGACGCTTAGGCAAGGGCTAGTAATTCCATCAATTACTCATGCTTTTTTAACTTTTATTTCTTTTATTAGTTTCCAGATTTCTGCTGTAGTTGTTTCTTCGTGTGTTTCTGTCAGTGGCGATAGGTCTGGTTTGCGTTAGTTTAGTAGTTGTCGTCGGTGGTGAAAATCTATTTTGAAGGATATCTGCAAGTATTTTTGTCTTAATATAAGGGTCGTTTCTATAACGATATTTGGTATTTTTAGGGGAGTGATATTTTCCTATTATTCTTTAAGCCTATGCAAAAAATTTATTAGCTTTACCTGCACATGGGATGACTGTAGTGACAGTGAAGAATGAAGAAGGGATGAGGTGCAAGATGAATAGTGATTCCCAACAAGAAAAAAGAATATAATAAAACATGCTATGAAAGTAATGAAGAATAATGATATAATACTGATTTTCCAAGATTGATTGTGATGAGATGATCCTGGAAAATCAGCCAAGATGATGGTGAAGGTAGAGTTGAATTGATGTGTAGATTCGAAATCCAAAGATTGATGTTCACGTGGACGAAAGTGCCTCCACCAGCGTAGTGATGCAGGGTTGAAACCAGGAAATGTCGGCTTGCATGCCGACCCACGATAGTAGTGATGTGAAGCGAAGTATGTCCTCTGACAAGGTTGGAGAGCAAAGCACTGAATGAAAGGATCTCTTGTGTTTAAGCTCTCTTCTTTGTACGCGCGGTTGCATGTTCGATCGATGCAATCGAAATGTGTGGCGACACGACTCGACCATTTATCGATTGTTTATCGATGTCGTGAGGATTGCGTGATATTAATGAAATTCCTGGACTCGTCCAGATTAAGCAGTGCAGCATAGTAATTTGCAAATATAATCAACAAAGGAACTTGTAATTAATAGTTTTGATTATATTATATCCAATGATTTCCTCTATTTTTTTTTAACTCAATGGCGTGGAATTTGAATAAACCTATGGTGTTAGAGGTAATTTTCCAGAGAAAGTCAACAATTAAGATGAGTCACTCAACTTGTACAAAGAGTGTGGGTTTCAGAGATGACTCACTTGGCACAATAATATGATATGATAAAAACGTCTGTACAAAGACCTTTTCCACAAATCTTCTGATCCTTTAAGTTTTGCTTTGTCTGAGAAATTTCCCTGCTTCCTATTGTATATATTGACTTATTTTTTTAGTTGTCTTCTTATTTTATTACATTCTAGTTTAGTTGAGAAGTCTCTTGTCCTATAAAAATCTCACTGTAGTATTCTTCTTCTTATTAGTTGTGTTATTTCCATTGATAGTTCTTTGAAGTCAGTTGTCTTTACATTCTTCGTGTGTTTATAGTCATAGCTTTTTATTGTCTCTGAGAAATTGTCTATTGTTTCGTCAATACCTTCTGGGATTTTTAATTCGTAGGTAACATTCAGTTTTATTGATAATCGTGAACGGTAGAAAAACAAGTTTGCATCGTATTTGTGTTTCATTTTTTGTATGTTGAGGAAAGGAGTCATTTGGAGTATAAAAAAATTGTGGTAGGTGGTCAGAGTCCATTTCGTAGAGTAAGCGAGGTGTAGTAATGGATATGTTAGCCGTGTTATTATTTATTTAGCGCATGGCTGCATGCGTAGTAATAAAACACGACAACTTGTGTGAATAAAGAAATTAATAAATATACACATAAACACTCGAATGAGAATATAGTGGGTCTAGGTGGCATATCACAGATTTCATATTACAATTTAATGTCCAGGTCTTTTAACCATACTCCATCCTCCATCGTTGCTTTCACAAATAATCCACACTGCCCGCAAATCATCTAGGAGACAATAAGAGATTGTGTGGTTCAGTGTTTCACATCACCACAGTCACACACGAGTTTCTCGCCTATCCCACTTATGGAGTCAAACGCCGCATCTATCACTGAGCGTTCGCACTCAATTCAATGCGACTCAGATGCTTCGAAGAAGATGAGTGCCTTCCAGCCAAGTTCCCGTGCTCACGAGAGAGTGGTATTCAGAGAGCGCGTGCCGCTTCCAATCCCTCTTCCAGTCCACCGCAGGATCCTTGGTGATGTATCCCGCTGCTACGGCGGACTTAAGGCGACCATAGCCCCTCAACAGGTTCGCATGAATGAGCAAGTCCTAATTGGCATTTATCACAGACAGTTTTCGGAAGGGTTCTTAGGCGGCGCACGGTTTTGGGGGTACTGTGTTACCGAGAGCGGGAAACCAGTATAATGGAACTGATTTTGATGCAGCCAGTTATTATTCTCATTGTGTTATTACTCTATAAATCAATAACACCTAAATTAACTATCAAATTTAATATTCCAAAAATTACATTTTCAATTAAAATATTAATTCCATTTCAACGTCGGTCAATTGCTAAATTTGAGCTGATGTCAAATCTTTTTCCAGACGAAGCACGTTAGATAGTAGAAGACACCCGCCTCCTCGTGGCTAGGGAGGGACAACATGGTACAATGAATTGATCATTGGATCATGGCTGAGTGGTGCTAAATCAACTCAAACAGCTAACGACAAAGGTACTATTGGCTTCTGTAAAAATATTATAGCCAAGTACATAATTTTTTCGAAACATTGGTGACTAACCCCTTTTGGCGTAAACTCTAAACGACCAAGGAGTAAGATACAAGCTTTGCTTAGGCGCTTGCTCCTAAATACGATTAATTTTACTTGATACGGCTGCTGACAAAATTTTTGGAAATTTGTGTCATTATTTACTGTGCCAATTCTTTTGGTATGCGGATTAGACAGCCATGCTGCGGCGCAATATTCATCTTCTGAGAAGACAAGACAGTGCTGTAGTACGGAGTTGGCTCCCCATGATTATGCTGTCAGTTTCTGTAGGATGTTGTTCGGGGAACGGAGTTTTGAGGCTAGATTAGTTTGATGATCTCTGAAGGTTAGGTCCTATCAAGCGTTATTCCAAGATATTTAGGTTGCAGGTTGTAAAGGAGAGGGATCATCAACTTTACTCTGATAGTGGAGTGAGCCAGTCTATTGTTTAAGTCGAAGCAGGAATTTCAGTTTTTGTTGTACAGGGCGTTAGTCTCCAATTCTTGAAATATTTTCTTAGTATCTTCAAGTCTTTAGTTGTCATTGTCGGAAGGGCGACAGCGGCTTCCCACGTTAGATGGGGAAGAACCTGTGTCGTCCGACTTTAAGGGAAGCTCGCTAGAAAGGGAGGTGGAAGACGCCCTAATCTTAAAGAACTAGAGAAAAGGAGAAAAAGGAGTAAATACAGCCTCATTCTCAGTATTGATAGGCATAGCTTTGTTTACCCAACTCACCGTGTGTAGCGAGCGGCGGCGTGGAGCGTCCTGCGGCGAAACAACACTACTTCCGGAGTGCATGGCGAGTCTTGACAGTTGTGTCTTCGGTGACAGGCCGAGAAGTGAATGCGGGTAGGAGAATCCGGTAGAGACCGTAAAGTTTAGTCTGACCAAGAAGAGTGTTGTAGAGAATTCGGTAAACACCGTTGAGCAATTCAGACCGAGGGAAGGTTGTAGAGAGTTCGGCAGAGAATTCTGATCGAGGAATTTGACCTATTGGAGTCAATTCTGACCGAGGAAAGGTTTGTAGGAGTTTTGGTAGGGACCGTTGAGTTAAATCTAAACCGACAGGACGGAATGGAGTCATATTAAGAGTCAAGAAGCAAGCGGCAAGAGTCAAAAGTCAAAAGAACGAGCACTCGTGTCTCGCGTATTTATATTGTGCGCCCGCGCATCGTCAGAAGTTCTATCTCGCCCAGGTAAGCGCTTATGATGCGTGGGACATTTGAGCCCGATTCACGACACAATGTTGATTAGATTTTTTCTGTGTGGCTTGAGCTAGGTCAACCGTAAATGTGAATTTTTCTGCTCAGAGTTTCGGGTATGTCGGATATGCAGGCATTAAATAACAGGGGTAAGACGAGTCCGTGAGGGAGATCTTTGTTTAGCTTTCTATTTTAGATTTTCATGTCACCGAAGATTACTTATAGTTGCCTGTTAACAGGCAATCTATAAGGCAACTGTGTCAAAACATTTCTAATCATTTGTACAGTAAGCCTTCTCGTCACACAGTGTCAAATACTGCTAAGTCTACGAAAACAGTACCTGTTTTCTCCCGCGTTTCAAACCCATCTTTCCTTTGATAATTTTTGACAGGCACTTACTTTTAGCTCTGCTTATCCCTTCAATGTTAAGTTGACATATTAAAATTGAAGGTCCGGTGAGTCTTGTATGGTAGTTGCTATAAAAACCATTTTGCCGTTTATGCATAAGCAGTACTCTTTTTCATACGGACAGGAGTCTGAAAGAAATTTGTACGGTGATCCTTCGAGATTTACTGGAAGCGACTGTTCTTTGGCATCACCCAGGGGACACGAGTGGCTTAAGGTATGCCACGGACGCGATCAGTTGTGTCCAATACAACAAAAAACGGGCCACCCCGTTGATGGTGTGAATAGTGGTGTCAAGGATGTCATTCGGGATCTGGTTCTTTAAGTGATTATGGTTTGGTAGTGGTGAGATATTTAAGTTAGTCTGTTTAAGTATTTGTTAAGTGCATAACCAGCTCGCTTTGAAGTCTTAAATCCCCAGTCTGTATTATTTGAAATGAATTTTCCTAGTTGAACCATGATTGATAGTCTTAAAAGGATGTCCAATTCTTCGTCGATGATTTGAAGTTTGGTAAAGATGATTCCTATTTGGGGTGCCCAATTCTATAATAGAAATATCTATCACATTAAGTTCCGGCGATATGATGTGGCATGTCATTCTTTATTGCAATTGCTGTTTCACGTCGACTGCCTCGTTTTCTGGCATTTTTGTTCATATGAGTGTTCTCTATGGTGACTCAATAGAATTTCTTTAACCACGTCTCTTGGAACAGTATTATGTGAAGGTTGTAGTCTTTTATTAGCTCTTTCATTGATCCTATTTGGTCTATAAAATCACGTTGACGGTCGTACGATAGAATATTAACAACTTTGAAGTTAATTTTTGATGGCTGCTCTCATTGGGTTTATTGCCAGCGTAAGTTTCGTCGCAACGTCTTCCGGTCCTACAGTTTTTGTAATTTGCTGTAGCTTTTGTTAATTAAATGATTCATTAATTTAAAAATTTAAATTCTTGTAAACAACTTAATTTTTAGTTCAATAATAATTTTGGAAGGTAAAGAACAATTAGAATTATTCGCTTTGAAAAAATCATTGCAAATAAATTAATAACTTATAAATAAATAATTTATTATTTATAAATTTATTTATCTATTTATTTACAAAGAAACGCCGAAGTTTTGAAATAAATATTGAGTCTGTATTAATGTTTGCCCACAAACATCGCCAGACTTGGGACGCGCTGAAAAAGAGAAAGTAGGGCACATTGCTTTGTTCGGTGTGAGGATAGAACAAACATCCATTCTTATTTTAGACTCCTTTGTAAAGGGAAGTTTCTGCGATAAAAATTTCGTGTAAGTTCGAAGTTTGGACACCCTTTAAATGGCGGGAGTCTCAACCCATTGCAGAAATATAAGGAAAATAGTGTTACCACGCAAACTAGTAGAATGTTTATTATTGAAGAAGTGATGATGGGGAAATTTCGCGGGAATTTTGGAAAGTTTTCGACTCGTGAGGGATGGAGAAGAAGCTGATCACTCATCAAAGGGCACTAGTAGCTTGCGGACGCGTCATTTCAAGCCGCGTACGTGTGGTGAACAAAAACTAAGTCGATGTCTTTGTCAATTATTTAGCGAGTGTGGAATTTATTTACTTTCCCTTTTTCTGATGTATAACTTTCAACATCTAAATTCTGAACTAAACTGTCGTGGCTGGGACGTTAATCGTTACTTGATTGAGTCGCAAAAATTATGTAATTAGTGTGATAGACCTTTGTGTTTAAGTGAGGGAATCGCCAGACGCCCGGCGAAACAACTGGTGATTGAAGCTACCTGAAGGCCGGCCATCTTTCCAGAATCCTGTTACCGTGCATACTGTCTCCTTTCTGTTACCACGTCTCATTCACCGAAGAAGTTTTTCCAACTTTTGCTCATGGAACTGCCAAAAGGTTGTCAGGAATAACCCCTAGTATTAAAAAAACAAAAGGTTGTCAGGAATAACCCCTAGTATTTAAAAAACGATAATTCTATTACAGTATTAGAAATTATTCCTTTCATTGACCTTCTCCCTCACAGGTTTATTTATTTCTCGTTTTTATCGCCCTGCACAGCAAGGTTACGCCCCCTCCCTCGCGAAGGCACTGCAATCGCAATCAGAAAATCTGTGCTGCACTCAACTCTTCCACCGCATCAGCTCAACAGTCTCGAAACAACCACTGTAGAAATTTGCGCCACAACAGGTCTTTCGTTACCCACATCTGCATACAGAAGACAGTTCTCCTCAAACCCTCTGGATACAGCAGAGCTCATCGCGCCGTCCACGAGTCATCGTCGCCAGCGACCAGAATGCAAAACATCAAGCGTGGGGAAGTGGGGTCAGCGTTGCTAAGAATCAAAATAAATCATCCTTTAAATAAAAAATAAGAGTATATTACAAAATTCTTTACTTCACATAGCAAAAATAACAAATAAAAATGTTATTATGTAAGAAAATTTTTCATATTTATTTAAGGAATGCATTTCAAAATTAAGAAGAAAAGGATCTCCCTTATTCAAATAAAATATTTTTCAATTACAACTGAAGTGTCGTTGTCATACCTTGCTCTATCTCACTTTTTACTTCACAAGTGACTTCTTTGTCTATTTTTTGGATTCATTTTTATATAAATTTGAGGATGGGGGAATCTCCCATTATTCTATTTTAAGTTAAATAATCAGAAAGTGTTCCACGGTAAGTGTTGTGTTGCAAGTTTCACAGATGGGGGGAGGTTCAACGCGTAAGAGATGACCATGTGTAAGATAGCAGTGGCCAATACGAAGACGTGTAAGGATTACTTCTTCACGTCTGTTCGCAGCTTGAAGGTGCAAGTTTGCCAATTGGTTTGCCATGTCTTAAGAAGAAACGATCTTATGACTACCTTTGAATCTGACGTAGGAACAGTTGAAAGGTCAAGGACTGCCCTCTGTGTTCCCCGTTTCGCTGCCTCATCAGCTTCTTTATTACCCAAAATACCCACGTGCCCAGGAACCCAACAAAGAACTATTTCAAAATTTTGAAATACTAGATGGTTTATTAGATTCTGCATTGTCAGCGTAAGGGTGTCAGAAGTGTACAGTGAAGACACTGAACACAGAGTACTGCAGAGAATCACACGCCGTATTGAAGATAGCTGAATGAACTTCAGCGCCCCAAGGATGACTAATTTCTCAGCAGTGTACACGCTGCAAAAGGAATGGAAGCGTAAAGAACGGGTGGCACTATGGCAGTGGAAAGCAGCACCAACGGAATTATTCATTGCTAAACCATCAGTATACATTAACATATGATCCAAAGTTTTTGGTTCTCCGAAGTGCTTTTGGTACACAGCAGCAAGCGAGTCTTTCTTTGAAAGTTTAGACAACTACAAGTCAATGGTTGCATGAAGGACCAAGGTAGTGTAAGAGTGTGGGCATTTCACTGGAGGAGGTAGTGTGATGACGTTTTCCTCCAGCAGTGGCTTAAAACGCACACCCGCTGGTCGGGGTAAAGAAGGTCTTGCAGCGTAAAATAAAATAAATTTGGGGGAATGTAGGTGTTATCGAGTGGGGTGATTTGAAACCTCCATCAGTTTCACTCCATAAGATCCAAGAGGAATATCACGTCTCTTGTTAAGATATGGTTCTCCAGCGTCTACTAGTAAGCATTCTAGTTGACTAGTGCGGAAAGCATCAGATTCAATGCGGACTCTAGCATGAAGGATAGAGTTAAGGGGCCTGAGTATCGACGGTGATGCGGAGGCGTATACAATACTGCCATAATCTAACACAGACCGAACGAGACTTCTACACAGACGAAGAAGGCAAATGCGGTCTGCGTCCCATGCAGATGCGCTTAAGCAGCGAAGGAGGTTAAGGGAAGAATTGCAACAGGATTATAGTTTTCGGTTGTGATTGCGCCAAGTTAGTGTGCGATCGAATGTAAGACCCAGTAATTTTGCAGAGTCAACGAAAGAAGACGTTGTTCCCAAAGAAAAAGATCTGGACAATTATGGAGAAGTTAAATCCTACAGAAATGCATACAGCATGACTTGGATACAGAAAACCTAAAGCCGGTAGACATGCTCGACTCGTGTAAACCGTTTAAAACAAATTGCAGTTGCCTCTCGATGACAGGGATGCTGCTAGACGAACAATAGAGGGCAAAGTCGTCAACGAAGAGAGATGCATGTACCGGTTCTCAAACCACTGGCGCAATGCTATTTATGGCTATGGCACAGAGATTGACGCTTGAGATTGAGCCCTGAGGGACACCGTTTTCCAAAGGATGGTTCGATAATAAATAATTACCGAGGCGAACGCGGAAAGAGCGTTAAGACAGGAAGCTCTCCAGGAACAGAAGAAGACAACCTCGGAGAGTTGTGTGCAAGGAGAGACCGTGGGCGGCAGTTATTCTAAACTATTCAGAAGTGAGAGTATCGGTTTTTCATAAATACATCCCCATTATAGAGTTATATAATTTTGTTCTGGGGAATATGTATTGCCAATATTTTACGGATATAAAGGATTGGATGGATAGAATGGAGGAAATCGTGAAAGAAATGAGGACGAGGTGATTTGTATGGTATGTATCGACTTCGAATGTGTAACAGGATGACGAAAAAACGAAGACGGGCACTAGAGAAACAAATATTGGACAATGTTTTTGTTAACAATTATAAATGGACAAAAAACTTGAATAGTCACTTGATAAATATGAAATACTTAAAAATAACGAAAAATGTGAGAGGTTTATATAAGGTGAAATTTTGTGAAAAAGTATGTAAAAAACGGGCGGGGATACAGTTAGTGTGACGGAGAAAGGGAAAAACGAAAAAATTGAAGATGGCATGACGGATGAGCGAAGAATAATAAGAGTTACTTTATTAAATAAATATGGGAGGAAAGAAGAAATAGAGATGAGGGGACGAATATGGTAAACAGAAAGAATATGGAGTATATGGAATATGAATATATATTTGAAATTCAACTCAATTTACTTAAGGAATGCAGAGAGTGCGAGGTGGAACAAACGAGGGGAAGCGAACTGATATGATGCACGGGGTTCTGAAGGAAAAGAGTAATAAGTTGCGAAGGGAATTATCGAAGAGGAGACAGAAGAGGATGGATGAGGCAGAAGTGTTCAGAAGATACAAAAATAAGCAGACAGAGTTTAAAACAGATGTGAAGGTGGTAAAGAAAAAGAGTTGGAAAATTTAAAAATGAAAAGAATGTTGGAAACTCTTATTTAAATAAGCAGTGAATATTGTGAGAAGGATGGAGATATGAATTAGAAATAAGGGAAAGGGAAGACATCTGTGAACATGGAAGAGATAGGAGATATAATTTTGAGAATCTTACTTGGAAATGACATTGATGAGGACATCAGGAAGTGCGTTATGGGAGAGTTGATGAAGGAAGAGAAAACTGGATGATCCTGACTGAATTGAGGAAATTGGTGAAGGAACTCAGAGGAAAAGGTACCAAGCGTAGATGGGATAACCTAAGCATTGTTAAGATTACTATAAACTTTTATGGGGATTGCTGGTAGAAGTAATATAATGTTTGTGTGTCATCTTCCAGATGTGTGGAAATTCTGAGAGTAATATCACGAATAAAAGATATAACAAGAGACCCAAGCAAACCAGAGTCGTATGGACCACACCTCAGGTGCCCTCCTAAGGGAAGATATTTGATAAATAAATCACAAAAAGGCTAATGTATTATTTAGAACGGAAAGGAAAGTTGGATAATAAATATTATGCATTAAGAAAGAGACGGGCACAGAAGATGCTGTTCTTCGTCGGTTAGATGATCTGAAAACACGAAAGAGAATATAATATTTATGGAAATGAGAGGACCATTCGATAATTGGACGTAAAATAGCAAACAATGAGGAATTTATGACAGATAAATTACAACTCAAAATGATCAGTAGTTTGCACACCATACCTCCTAGACATATCATTTCTCAAAATACAGACAGAATGCAACTACGTTCGAGGATGTACTGACATGCACCAAAATGATAGGTCAACTCATAGGAAAATAGAAAAAGGTGTTCTCCTAAGAGTATGGTTCACCTTTGGCACAAGCACTTTATACGATATTTAATGTTTTACGAAATTTGACGAAATCACTGAACAGTGAATGTTTTTAGTCCATGTGTAGAATTACTAAGACATATCAGTCTTAGAAATATCGTAAAAGTGTTATGTAAATGTAATTTCGTTGTAGACAGAAATTAATGTATTTTCGTATCAGCAATGCGTTTGCTGTCCTCCTGCGTGTTTTATAATAATCACATATTTCATTACATATCTTTCATATCTTTCTCCTCCATTTCGAACCTTATTTTTCAAATTTTTCTTGTTGTTCAAATATGTAAAGGATGAGTCGGAGTGTTACGTCATTTCAAGAGATTTGGTAAGGGAATGGGTTCAAACGATAGTGTTTTGCAAAATTTTAATACGCTTTCATATATATCATACATATTCAATATATATTATGTATAGTAAAATGTTTTGTTCACGTTTTTAACGACTATCACTAATTTTTGGCGCGGGAGGTAACTTGAACAAAATTTTCTATTGTTCATTTATAAACTGAAATAACCATGGAACTATTTTAATCGTGAAATTAAAAAAATGAAAGTGCGAAATTGGGAAATAAGTTTATTTTTCATAATTTTACATTCGTTGTGCATAATTTTACAACAATCCAGGCAAATTTTATTATGTTTGTTTTCCAACATTTTCTAAATTTGCATTTTTTGAAAGAGAGAGGATTAAAATTTAAAAAATATATATTCGCATTCTTTGAAGTCTACAATGAATAAAAATTCAAAACAGTCGTAAAATTCGCGCATTGGTTAGAGCAAGATTATGCAAGTCCTTTTAGTGACGGAAAAAAATTGTTTCAAAATTGTCAAAGAAGGGAAACGAATTTATATTCTAGGCACAAATTATGCTTTTATATGGTCAATTAGAAAATTTTAAAATGAAATATTATAATTTTTTGTTGTCGAAGAAACATTCAATTTTTAATTGTTTATCTCTCTCCCAAATTTTATTGCCAATCCAATCACATTTCCATCCATTTCTGCGCAAAATCCACAAAACTAGGAAAGGGAGGGAATTTTAACAAAATTATATTATATTCTTATGTATGAAGCCCATAAATTTGCCGTCAAAATTTGTCATTTGAGATTAGACGGGGTTCTAGCAATGGACACGATTCGTTCAACATATGAACATTACGGACATCAGTGGTTTATTCTTTAACTATTACATTTTTGTACTAGAGGTGCAAAACCATTGCACATACTTTCTCATATACGTTTCTCCGTATGCAGGATGGAGTGAGAAAAATTCTATTGGGAAAAGGTCATTTCTGGCGTGGTCCTCTATATTTTGGGTGTCTTCCGGTGCTCTATTCATGCACAAAGTCGCTAGATGAATTTACTACTGTCTTTTATTTGAAAGTACAATAAATATTCAGAAGATTATTTCAAAACATTTAACGACATATCAGACTTAGAAATATCGTAAAAGTGTAAATGTAATTTTGTTGTATGTAGAAATTGATGTATTTTCGTATCAGCAGTGCATTTGCTGTCCTCCTATGTGTTTTATAATAATCATATCTTTCATTTCAGCTTACAAAAGTATATTCTGCGTCTGATTGGTCCATTTACACTGAAAAATAATATTCAAGCTTCTTGAAACAGTAAAATAATGGGTAAGTGTAACAGACAGAAATTATTTTACTGCGTCTATACCAAAATTTCCAGCGAAATCCGCTAATGCGAGTGTAATGCATACTAATTGTGCTTTACGTGCAAAAATTTTACGCAAAATCGATGGAGTCGATTTGGAGATACATTAAAAAGAGTTCTTTGACCTTCATGTGAAGTACCCCTTGTTTTTAATTTAAAAAATTAGAGCTCGAACATCGACAACGAGTAAATTCTACCGTAAATACGAAATGCGAATTAAAATCATTCATTCATTTACTCAGAATCGCTGCGTATAGACGGATAGACGGACGGACGTTATGCCATAAAACACTTTTTCAGAATTAGACATCGCCAAAGCGGATATTTCCGTCTAAATCTCGCTTTCGATTTTTAAATCGTGAACGTTTGTACATACTACGCATATGAGAAATTAACATTACTGACATCAGTGGTCTAATGGTAGCGTCGTATCACCCACAATACCTCTGAACTCTAGAACGTGGTTTAACACTCTGCTCGATCGGATATGTATCTCTCACACACTCGAGAAATTAATAATTTGAAACCAAGTATTCCAACACTTGATTATCCCAATTTCTCACCCCCGTCACGGTCAGGCGGAAGAGCAGGATTCTTGACAAAAAATAAAAAATACGAGATATTCTTTTATTTTGGAATTTTTATTCTTGTTACAGTTGATAACAAAAAAGGCAATACGGTTTGTATTGCAAGGAATAACTTGTTTTGAACAGAACACTGTTACACTGTGAATGTATTTCAAGTAATATGAGTGTTGGGGAAGATTTTTTATTGTATTCACAATAAAGTCTCCTCCTCTCCAAAATAAATATTCCAAGTAGGTTTTAAAGAACAAGA
>NNCF01130145.1:89764-100765 GCA_002313205.1 Laupala kohalensis | reverse complement strand
CTCCGTAGTCTTTATTTCTTGAATATTCTTTTCTTCAAGAAAGGCGACACACTCCCTGCTCCATACCGGGTGACTGCCTGTGCAATTCGTTTTCGCCTGTGCCTGTGTTTTCGTTGTTACTATGGTATGTTTAGTATAACTTGATGGTTTCTTAGTAGAAGATGGACGTGATGTTAGTGTTGTATTAGGTTTCTCGGGAACGGCTGAAACATCTTTCTTTCCGCTTAGACACTTCAGTGAAATCATATTGAATGGATACAGTTTTCATAACTTTAGGAATCTTGGCTGCGGTGGAGTAATTGGTTGAAAATACAGGGTATAAAGCCCTGTATTTCTTCCGCGCTTCACCGAACGGGANGCTCTTTCTTTTCTTCCAGAAAGGTGACATACTTTCTGTTTCACACCGGGTGGCTACCTGTGCAATTAATGCACTTTACAGGCCCCGAGCAAGAAACGCCGGTTCCGTGTGCCTCCTTTCCGCAGGTATCACGTCCCTTAGACGATGTTGTCGTGTGTCCAAACCTCTGACACTTAAAACAGCGCAGAGGATTTGGAATAGAGGGACGTTAAGGTTAAGCCATCCAGCCTGCAGATCCTTGGGTAGCTTAGGACAGTCAAATGTCACGATGAAGGAACTGGTCTTTTCCGGAACTCCATTTACCTTCTTCATCATTTGACTGACCTTAACTTGACAGCCTTCCATTCTGAAACAAACACTTCAGGATGCATATCCATTATCTCCCTACAAGATACGACTCCTTTGCTGCGATTAAGAGCAGCATGGAGTTCGCAGTTTACAGGAAACTCGCCAAGCTTACTACAGTCAAGTAATTTATAAGCTTGCTTGCTCGATTTAGTTTCAAGCTGCATCGTACCGTTTCTTAACCTTTTTATATTCTTCAACGAACCGAGACCTTCCAGACCTTTGAATATATAAAAAAGATGATACATCATATAATGTTCCTTCCTTTCTTGTCATTATAATAAAATCACTCTGGTGTTAAATGCTCCTTAACTTTTCCTTATTGCCTTCTGAGTGGGAGGGCTGTAAACCCTCGGTCGCTTCGAACACGTTTGTTTTTTTTTTTTTTTTTTTTTTTTTTTGGTGGGGCTTTAGGGCTCGTCAACATCAAAGGTCATTAGAGCCCATGCAAGTAGGGAAAAATGCAGTTTCGCACCATAGAGAAGAGCCATAGTAACTCTTCCCCGTGTGTGGGACTCGCCGAATATCTCGACCATACCCACTAAAAAACCCTCCTGAAATCAACAAATATCTAAATAGAAAGATGAAAGAAAAGAAAACAGAATACCAATACATTATTTCGCAAAAAAGGAAAACAATTTTCTAAATATCATATTTTTGAATTACAGAAACGAACGATGAAAACAAAGAAGACAATAAAGATGAAAAGGGAATGCAAATTTTAAACCCTCCCGAGAACTTGTGGGAGGAGCCCCGATCTACTCATAAAATTCAATAGTTTATTAACATTAACCGTTTCATTCCCGAGAATGGTTGGTAAATCTGCAGCCAGACCAATTTGTCTCCGTATACTTGAGTATCTTCTGCAATCAGTTAGTAGATGACGCACTGTCAGAGAACAGCTACACTCCTCACAAATGGGTTCATCATCAAGTAGTAAGAGATACCTATGAGTGAGAGGACAATGTCCTATGCGCAGGCGGGTCAGCAAGACCTCGTCGCGCCGGGCTGGCCTACAGGAACTGCTCCATGACTTAACACATGATTTGATAAGTCGGAGCTTATTCCTTTCAACAGCTAACCACTCATTGCTCCATTCACTCAGAATCCTTATGTTGACGAAATTTAGTAGGTCTCGTTTTGGAATCGTGGAGAAATCCACGCGATTCCTGAGGCATGCCGCCTTTGCGGAAACGTCTGCTTTCTCATTTCGAACACGTTTGGGTGGAATACTTACCTTGCGGTACAGGGATGTCGAAGAATCAGTCATCCTGGACCCGCGAGTTCGGAGGAGATAAATGTCGGGTGACGTGGAGCCCCCGTATCACGCTACTAAGCCTTGTTCAACTGAGGTGCGGCTGTTGCCCCAGAGGTTGTCCGCTAGCGAATGTTTATCCTCAACTCCCATTCACTTCATCGGCGCGTAACACTTATTGAGGTTGAGGGTTTCTTGTATAGAGGTTTAATTCTTCCTCGCGACCCGGCCAACGAAGGCAAGATCTCCGTCCTTTGCAACACGTAACTTTCCACCATCGCGCCAATGGTGGTCGCTGAAGTATGCCAAAAGCTTACGGTGTCCGAGGACTGGTGGCGCAGTATCAGTCCCCATTCGACCTTAGTCTGTTGTAGATGCTCGAGTCTCGGGTTCAAACCCTACAGACGAGTAATTAAGAGTCTATGATTCAAAAATTCTTTCTGGAAGTCTCCCTAAGCAAGTCAGGAGACGAGGAACATTAAGAAATGATTCTAATTGATATTCATTCTCTACGGGTTTTTTAAAGCAGAAAAAATGCGACGTGCATGTCATTTGTAGACATGAATATTTTAAAATGGCGACAGATATACCATCAATTCTTTCAAATCCTCTTTCCCCTAAATTCACCATACAAGGGTGGTTCTACTTTATAGACGCCAAACATTAATAAGATGGTAGAGCGGTTATACAGGAGGACAGTGTGGCACAACGCATAATAAAAAATTCAGACGTTTATCAACGAAAACTTCTGCCCATAAACACAGGAAGAAGGAATAATATAATATGCTACTTCTTTATTTTGTGCTTAATCGTATAAATGAAACATGCAATGAATAAACATTCTAAAATTCATTTCGACGACGAGAACCCATCATCCCATGATAAAAAACTAATCACGAAACTGGGTTAATGATAAATTTTTATAATTTACTTCAGAGAAAAAATTCAGATTCCTCGAGTTATCACAAAAGACGAGAGCAACACACTGGCTTCTATCCAATGTGTGAACAAGTCCGAGCGAGCATTCTGACTACGGGGAATCCCACAGGCTCTCTATCAGTCACGCGCTCTAACTGTAGTGAATAAGAGCGACATTCGCCGGTTTATAAACCTCTGGATTGGTCAAAATACCCACCCACACTTTACATTGTTAAACCGGTGAAGGGTTACATGCAGTGGAATAGTACAGTAAGCGTTTCAGAGAAAGGAGTATTTTTTTTCGTAGATATTAGTTGATACTATTTCGTATCTGAAATCGTTTCCTACCCTTCTATGTATTTCACCATTATCATTCCTTTCATTTCAGTTTACAAAAAGAGAATTCCACCTCTTCTTGCTACATATACGCTGCTCAAGAATACCCAAGCATCTTCAAACAGAAATTTGTCTAAATCAGATTTCCCCAACTTTCCTCTGTTTTTTTAAGAATAGATTTAAGTCTTCGAGGCATCACTATTTAATAAACATGGATATCCATTAGTTATATATTAATGTAAATCGAACGTATTTTTCACGATCCTAGAACTTTGTTGCAAAAATAAACTGCCTAATCCAAGGATGTTTTTTATTAGAAATTTGAGCTTCACTAGAAACTGGAGCTGATAAACTCATTATGTGTTGGGACTTTGATGTACAGAAGTAATCAGAGCTTTGAATCGGTTGGATAGAGATCCATCGAAAATTTCTAGTTGCTCTCAGAAGAAGAAAAATTACGTTGTACGGATTGATAAGTCTAATGACACGTAGCAGAGTTCGAAATCGAAAAGTTCTTTGCTCAATTTTAACGTGGAATCGGTTTAATCGAATAAATTTCACGAGGATGAGGAGCAAAAACAGAATCTCGCAGAAACTAAACAAACCAAAAAAATCTGCGATGATAAACATTTTTGATTACAAATGCTTACAAGCATGAACTAACACGAGCACCTTAAAGTACTAGAGGTCTTATAACGATGAAAAAATTTCCCTCCTTGACACTGTTTTAAGAATCAGCACAACATTCCCTCGATATTCGATAAACAAATCTACTTCTTTAAGGAACTGTTATTCATAAAACAAGGAATTTAGAAGAAAAAGAATCGACCTATGATCAAATTAACATTGATAGACTCATCCCGAAGAGCAAATAAAACTCCTCGAAGGAAGAGATATACACGAAACAAATAACTTTTCGCTGTATGTCGCAAACAGAGCGACGAACAAGAATGCGGTTCAGCGATCTGTACTCAGCAGAATTAACTAACCAATTAACTGAGAATTAACTGAGCATATTTTCAAAATTTTGAATATTTAGAAACCGGAAGTGAAACGCGGTATAAAATAAAGTCAGAATGAGTTGTCTAAAAATAGGCTTCTATTCCCAAAGCACTCAAAGTCCAATGTCAGGTTTGGTTTCGATACATTAAAATTTGTTTGTGAGTTATCGAGAGAGAAAATTCTTAACGTACACCCAGAATACGACATTATACNGGGGCGCTTTACGGCTTGTCGACATCAAGGTCATTAGAGCCATTAAAACTTGTACAGGTAGGGAAAATGCAGTGACGCTCTAAGAGGAGCTAACATGACTCTCCCCGCGTGTGGGACTCGCCGAAAGACTCAAACATACCCACTAAAAACCCTCCTGAATCGCAATATATCAAAACGTATCTCAAAATATTACATATGACACAAACGTTACAACAACAACAAAAAAGAAGAAAGGAAGGAAAATGAAAGAAACCCTAGCCCTAATGGCGTCGGGATCGAAAAGAACAAGAGGTGACCAAGGGAGGTCAGAAAAGAGAAAAGAAGGAGCCTCGAACAAGTAAGTGGAAGCAATGGCAGACTCAGTTCGGGGCCCCGTGTTCGCCAAATACATTGGACATCATCGCCAAAATTTGAAAATAGACTCTCGTGGAGCCAATTCGCAACGATCCGAAAAGATCTCAATTTCTTTTCGACCAATTACAGTACCTTTCTCACATACTCTGCGCAATTTGAAAGTAAAAAATACTGAGAAATTTCATAAAGGATCGCGTTGATGAAAAAAAGAGCTCATCCCCAAGTTGGTGATAAAAGAAGCCAACACCCGCGGAGTGATCTGAATCAATCCGCTACCGAGATGCCACGACCAATTAACATGGCGAAGCTCCTCGCATTCTGCCCAACACCGACGTCAAAATACTTCCCCACGCGCTCCCGATGTGGCCGAGCGACGAGCTCATTATGAGACAACAAATTGGGAACTGGACCTAATTAATTGGAAGCGCCGCGGCGTGACTTCGCACGAAAGCGAAGACCGAAGTCCGTCCGCCGAAGATAGAAATAAGAATTTGGAGAGATAGATCGATGACAAACCGCTCTTCTCCGTTTCGAAACAGTTTTATTTCGATACTAGTGTACAGAATAACCTGGAAATACCGTGTCTTGATTAGATGTGTTCGCGATTAACCGTGCTGCTCACTCTTCCGGCGAAGAAAGGAATTTCAACTACAATTTCTACTGGAGATTAAATTAGTTAATGGTCCTTTTCGTCGTCATATGCAGTTTGTGCTGCTTTTTTGACAATAAATGTATTATCATATACAGATCCAAATACTTGATACTATTTCCACAGTTGTACGTATAGGTTCCTCGAGGAAGGTACCAATTGAATTTTGACGTCCAGGACGCTATGAATTTGAGAAATATTAGAAATGAAGTAAGAACATTCATTTCAGAGTCCAAGAAATGATTACTTCCAATTTCAACACGTGATAAAGTGACATTCTGCACACATATGTATGCATGTTTATGTACACAATTCATTAAAGAAAGTGTCTCGATTAACCGTGGTTTTCATTTATCCGTGCGGATAATGGATGTTCTTGTGTATATTTGTTTGGTTGCGTCTTTGATTCAACTATTTCCACGTGAGTGACTTTGAGGAAACGTCGCCTTGAAACTGTTTGATTCGATGACAAGATTCAACGTTGTTCTGAATTTAATACGGTGGACGATACAAAATGACGGTTAACCATTTTTCAACAACCTCCATGATAAGGGTATCAAGTGAAAAAGTTAAACGAGTAAAATACGGTACACATTCTATATTAAAAACAGAAGCCTAAAGTAAATTGACCGGATAGGAGCCTCACCATAATGGTGCTCTGATACAGCAGAAACGAGTGAGAAATTTACAAAACATCAACTAAAACTTTAAAATAAAATTTGTATAATGGTTTTATTAAAAAAATAAAATATACATTAACTTTTATGGTAACGCAAGTAGAATAGTTTAGACAATCAAACAGTTCCCCAATCCTGGGCAGAATAAAATCGTGGAATTTTAAGTACAGCGAAAGATTAATTACAATATTTGTTAAAAGAATTTCCATAAACCTTGCGATTTTGTTTTAGTCTCATCAACATATCTTCAATTACGAACTCAATTTAACGCAGTGCAGTTACTATTTCATGCAGTCAATCATGTTCTTTCCCTTACATCGTCATCTCAATGAAAAAACGTACTTTTTCCTCTAAAAACATTAACTCCAATATTGAACATATCTCGATCTGGCAAAGCTCATCGATATTGCTTATTGGGTCAGATGCTTGAAATACATTGTTGTTGTTGTTTGTTTTTTTTTTGGGGGGGGGCGCTTTACTGCTCGCAGACATCGAGGACATTAGAGCCCTTAAACCTTGTACAGGTAGGGACAATGCAGTTTCGCGCTAGGGAGAGCCAACACGACTCTCCCCGCGTGCGGGACTCGCAGAATGACTCGACCCTACCCACTAAAAACCCTCCCGAAATACTGTATATCGAAACATAAAGAGACAGGAAAAACGAGACAACAGTTTTATAAAACATAAATATTAAAAACAAAGAAAGACGACAATTTAGAGGGAGAGAAAAGGAAATTTAATGAAAAGGAAAAGCAAAGAAGGATTTATATCCAAACTCTCCCGAGAACTTGTGGGAGGAGCCCCGATTCATTTATGGATTTGTGTAATGACACACAAATAAAGATGAGATATCGTGGCAATCGCCACATTCCTGAAGGTGTATCCAAATCGGTTCATTTTGCCCAAGCAAAGCAGTTGGGTAGATTGAGTCTCCGTCGGCTAGTACTACTGCAGATCAAGTTCAATCCAATCTCGATCCAAATTGTAGCGTTAAAGCTTGATAAAACGAGCATCTTCAGTTATTCGTCGACAGACAGAGTTGTTTCGAATCGATATAAGAAGAGTTGCGCGTGGCGGACACACAAATACAGTACTCATTCGCGATGATGGACGTTGGCGTGTATGCTATTCACATTAACATTACACAACGCTACCGGCGTTTAGCAGATGATGAAAATACTACTCGTCATATTCGGGACCAAAACGTTGTCTCGGAAATACATGAAATCGATCTTAGTCATAAACTAGATCACATGAATTTGTTGATACTGTCAATGGCCGACTAAATTTCTGGACATGAACGTATATTCCGACAATTTTTATCTCACGTTCCTTCTTTTAGTGGGGCTTTAAGGGTCGCCAACGTAAAGGTCATTAGAACCCTTGAAGGTGGGGAAAATGTGCATCTTTGCACCATAGAACATTTGCCGCCGGGATTACCGTGGATGACTTTCCGAGTTATCCAGCAAACACCGGCTTCAACACGATGGTTCTTAAAGAAGTGTCAGCCATACCGGCAAACACCGAAACATTTAAAGTCACTTCGCTGAACTTTAACACAATGTCAGAGTCAGGAGCCACCGCACAAGAGCTCATCATCAGGACTGTAGATGACGAAATTCCTCTTATTAGAGGGATCAACTCAGAGTCTCTGACACGAAATTCTTGGCACCTTTGGTCAAGCTATCATCTTCTTCTACCAACTAATCAAGGAGCCAGTCGCCGACGCTCACACCACGTGGGTTTGTGCGACACCCGCCGCAGGCGCAGCAATTCCACCCGAGCGGCGAAACAGACACAAAATATTCAAAGTTCGGAATCTATATTTTCCGTAACGGTTGATAAAAAAACTTATTTGAAAAATTCTTCAATAATTTTTATGAGTAATTTTTTGTGGAATTTCATTAAAAAAAAAACGATTTTAAAAAAATTGTCGCATCCCGATAATATGATTAGTCTTTGAGAATTTCTCGATGCTCACAATAGTAGAGGTAGTTTAAGAAAGAAATCGAACTGTCAGAAAGAACAAAATGACATGTCAGTTTCGAAATTCTTCCCAACCGCTTCACACTTTAAAATGCCTTTCTGTCAATGGTAAAATATGTGACGAAGGTAATGTTATTTAGGAGACATGTAAAACGAACCATCGAGGTAAAACTGTAAAACATTTATTTAATTTCGAACAAGTTTTAAGTAAATTGAAATATTGCTTTTATGTATGTAAATATGGTAATTTTACCTTAAGTCTTTCTACTGACGTGCGAACGGAAATATTAGGGACTGTAAAATCTTCTCTGGAGAGAATAAGTCTGCACTCTATTATGACTCATTTAAAACTCCTGTACGAAGAAGAAGAAAAATTGTAAATAACTTTTTATTACGCAATAAAACTGGCTGTTTTGAATATTATTACAACTTAAGATAAATCAAAAAATTAAAATGAAAACGTTTCTGTTATTATTATCATGAACTCTCTCCGGCACACAGACGTCAACAGCTATCGCAAAACTTCGCTTAAGTTTGCAATGTACCTATATTTTTTATTTTATTGGGGCTTCAGGGCTGGCCAACATCGAGTTCATTAGAGCCTGTGCAGGTGAAGAATGCAGTTTCGCGCCATAGGGAAGAGCCGACGCGACTCTTCCTCGTGAGGGACTCGATCAATACCTCAACCACACCGACTAAAACTTTCCTGAATTCACCAAAAGTCTAGACACAAAGATAGAAAAGGACAGAATGAAATTGCGCAATACATTATATCAAAAATTAATAAAGACTGAAAATTAAATTATAAATGTCGTTTAACAACGAGATTTTTCATCTTTCTTCTTGTTTCGAACATTTTTTCACCTTCTGAATCCTTTTNGGGCTCGTCAACATCAAAGGTCATTAGAGCCCATGCAAGTAGGGAAAAATGCAGTTTCGGACCATAGAGAAGAGCCGTAGTGAACCTTCCACGTGTGCGGGACTCGCCGAATATCTCGACCACACCCACTAAAAAAATCCACCTGTCTTCAACCAAATCTAAATACAAATATGAGAGAAAAGAAAACAGAATACCAAAACAATATATCACAAAAAAAGAAAACAATTTTTAAATATTATATTTTCGAATTACAGAAACGAACGATGAAAACAAAGAAGACAGTAAAGATGAAAAGGGAATGAAATTTTTTTAAACCCTCCCGAGAACTTGTGGGAGGAACCCCGATCTACTTATAAAATTCAAAAGTTTATTAACATAAACCGTTTCATTTCCGAGAATTCTTGGTAAATCTGCAGCCAGACCAATTTGTCTCTGTATACTTGAGAATCTTCTGCAATCACTTATTGGTGTAAGACATTAGGTGTGCGCATAATTAAGGTTTTTAAAATTTGTTTGGAGCGAAATCCAAAAGGTTTGGTTGCTCTCAGTCTGTTGTTGTAGAAACGGATGGAAGAAGAGGATGGATGAAAAACCGCGTTGTGTACCAGATTGTCGGGTAAAGTTTGCAAGTGGCAAAAGTGTCGTAGCATGAGGATTTGCCGCCGGAGGGAAAGAGATGGTTCGCCACTCTCGACATACAAACTCGGAATGGGACTAGTGCGGTATGCTCCCGTAACTAGTCGAATTCCGGCATGGTGGACACTATCCAACTTCTTTAAATAGCTTGCACGAGCAGAGCTATATACAACGCAGCCATAATCGACCCGATATCTTATGAATGCTCGATAAAACTGGTGCAGTGAGTAGCGATCAGCGCCCCATTCCCTGCTACTGAGGCACTTTAATAAATTCAGATACTTTAATGTTCTTGCTCTTAGGTCTGTCTGATGTTCAATCCAATATAGTCTCTGATCAAAAAAGAATTTTGCAAAAGGGTAGAATTTGAGATCGTTGTTCCCCAGGGTGAGGTGAAGTTCTACCAGAAGGCTTGGTCTCCTACTGAAAAGAACACAGCGTGTTTTCTCAGCAGAGAAACGAAAACCTGTCGTTTTCGACCAATGGTATACAATCTATTCAGGACGAGCTGGATTTGTCGCTCCGCACCTGTGACACTCTGTGATGAACAAAAGATAGAAAAGTCATCGACAAAAA
The DNA here is from genome assembly GCA_002313205.1 of Laupala kohalensis. NCBI lineage: Eukaryota > Metazoa > Arthropoda > Insecta > Orthoptera > Trigonidiidae > Laupala > Laupala kohalensis. Next base: position 90,580 of record NNCF01130145.1, on the reverse strand, counting down.
GAGAGTGTAAAACGGGATTCTTTACAGCAGACGTTATGCTGTTTATGGCCACTTCAAATAAGGTCACACTCAAGACTGAACCCTGAGGAACACCGTTCTCTTGAAGGAGATCCGAGGTGTCTCTTCCATTTCTATAGCGGAAGGAACGTAGATCCAAAAAGGACATGAGCATCAGAGGAAGACGTCCTCTAAATCCCCAGGCAGAGAGTTGTTGTAGAATGCCATGACGCCAAGTAGTATCGTACGTTTTTTCGATGTCAAAGAATATTCCGATGAGATGTTGTCTTCGGACGAAAGCATCTTGAATTGCTGATTCCAGGAGAAGTAAGTTGTCCAGGGTGGAATGGAACTTCCTGAAACCACACTGGTTTTAGTAAAGGGATAAGCGAGCAACATTATCAAGGAATGATAAATTAAACGTCGCTGGTTTGTTGCTCCAAGTTTTAATGCCAGAGAGCTTTTTTCGGCTGCATTACAGACATCGTAAGTAACATCTCGACCAACATTGGAATTCTATTTGTGTTATAGACGGTTTAAAGGGATTTACGGCTTGTGGGGCTTTACGGCTAGTCGACATCAAAGGTCATTAGAGCCCAAAAACATGTACAGGTAGGGAAAATGCAGTTACGCACTAGGGAGAGCCAACATGACTCTCCCCGCGTGTGGGACTCAACCATACCCACCAAAAACCCACCTGAATTACAATATCTCAAAACATATCTCAAACCCTTACAAAAAAATGAGGAAAGTTAAAGATACCGTAGCCCTAATAGCATCGGGATCGAAAAGAACAATTTTTTTTTTTTTTTTTTTTTT
>NNCF01130145.1:71340-88545 GCA_002313205.1 Laupala kohalensis | reverse complement strand
GCTCTCAGTCTGTTGTTGTAGAAACGGATGGAAGAAGAGGATGGATGAAAAACCGCGTTGTGTACCAGATTGTCGGGTAAAGTTTGCAAGTCGGGTAAAGTTTGCAAACGGATGGAAGAAGAGGATGGATGAAAAACCGCGTTGTGTACCAGATTGTCGGGTAAAGTTTGCAAAAGAACAAGACGTGACCAAGGAAAGTGAGGATAGAGAAAGGAAGGAAGGAGCCCAGTACAAGTGGAAGTAATGACAGATTTAGCTCGGGGCTTCGTGTTTGCCAAACACGTATTTACTAATAATTTTTTGCATAATTTGTTCATGAAACAAATTTTTCCTCGTTCACAAGTTCAGAATGTTCACGCTTTCCGAGACAGTTTTCGAATACATCGATCGAGCTGGATAGTGAAATTATGTTCATCTCCCCGTGGTTAGCGACGGACACCCTCAGGTTCAAAACGACGCACGCTCACACACAAAGAGTTAAATGTAATAACCGAGAAAGAACAAGAGATCAACTGAAATGAATGAATAAAAAAGTTTTCTGATTCACTCACGGTTAAGACACAAGTCCTTATAGATGTTGGAAAGTCTAAACTTTCTTCACGAAATCTTTTTAATTTTCTAAAGTCATTATTCTACATCAATCGGATGAATTTGCATAATAATTTAAGAAAAATTTAAGGAAATAATAAAAAATACACTTAAGTGGTTGCATCAGTTGTAGCAGATTGCACCCGAAGGTTTAAAATCTTTTCGAAAAATAAAACATTATGAGTCGGAGTAGTTTATTCACTACTCAAACTGCACAACCGTAAAGCAACAATAACTATGAGAAGCGATTTCTTTGAATATAATTAATTACTTTCTTTACGATATTTTAACATTTAATTATTCCGATACTCAGGAAATGTTTCTTAAGCCTGTATATTACCTGAGTTTTGGAGTAATTAAATGTTTAAAAAATCGTAAAGAAAATTATTAATCATGAGCAAACACGAAAGCATGAAAACTGAAAAAAAATTGTCCTTCACAAATTAAATATTCTAAGTAGAATACTGAAGAACGTACAGAGAAAACCAATAATCTATTTTGTAGAAAACGAGCATGAAACTAAATTCACTTTAGTGCATTTTGAGCAAGAACTGAACAAGTATTTTCAAAATTTGAAGAAAATCAGTCAACTTTACGAAAAATAACAATATATATAAAGTTCACTTTCACAGGTATTTCGAAATTTAAAAAAATATTTTTTTAACTTTTTGATAACATTTCGATCTAAGTAAACAACAGTAAACATCTGAATCTAATAGGATGAGCGATGAAAATATCTTTCAATGATTTTTGAAAAAAATATTTCGAAGAATATTGTCATACTTCGACAGGTATTCCATTACAATGAAGTACAGTGTGATTATACTGGAGATAATGAATAATTTTCATGTCAGAATACCTGATGTCGAATGAGGGCGAACTTGTTGCGTATAGAAGAACGAGATAAAGGCATTAACTTAACGAAGGTGAGTGATAATTGAAATTAAAATCACATTCCATAATGAACACTTACGGACACAACATCTCACTATGTTGTGAAAACCCTGTTGCGTTTCCTTTGCCAAATCTTTTCCACTTTCTAAGGTCACTATTCTTCATCAAGCGGAGAAATTCTCGAAACAATTTAAGATTAGTATATATTTAAAGGAGATAATAATAATAAGAAAAAAATCTCATCTGAATGACCGCATCAATGGTTGCAAATTAAACCGGAAGGTTTAATAGCGTTTTTAGAAATAAAACTTCACGAGTTCTTTTAGTTTACTCACTACACATTCTGCATTGAAAACTGTCGTTATTATGACTCACAAAACGTAAAAACGTATTTTTAAGTCATCTCTTATTAAACAGCACACGATTCCGAGTACTTGGCGACGGCGATTTGCTATAGCTNGTGGGGCTTTAGGGCTCGTCAACATCAAAGGTCATTAGAGCCCATGCAAGTAGGGAAAAATGCAGTTTCACACCATAGAGAAGAGCCGTAGAGACTCTTCTCCGTGTGTGGGGCTCGCCAAATATCTCGACCATACCAACTAAAAAAACCCTTCTGTAATCTAACCACAAAGATGAAAGAAAAGAAAACAGTTGCCCAATACATTATATCACAAATAAAGAAAACAATATCTAAATATCAAATTTTATAATTACAGAAACGAACGATGAAAACAAAGAAGACGGGAAAGATGAAAAGGGAAATGAAATTTTTTAAACCCTCCCGAGAATTTGTGGGAGGAGCCCCGATCTACTCATAAAATTCAATAGTTTGTTAACATTAACCGTTTCATTTCCGAGAATTGTTGGTAAATCTGCAGCCAGACCAATTTGTCTCCGTATACTTGAGTATCTTCTGCAATCAGTTAGTAGGTGACGCACTGTCAGAGAACAGCTACACTCCTCACAAATGGGTTCATCATCAAGTAGTAAGAGATACCTATGAGTGAGAGGACAATGTCCTATTGCTATAGCAAAAGACATCAAACTTTGCTTCGAGAAATTCAACTAAAGAAATAAGAAACATGAAGGCAAATGCACTGTGTTCGTTAGTTTATTGTGTGTTAGTCGCAGTAAATTGCTTTGTTGTCCTCAATGCGGTCATAGACAGTTTGTAACAGTTCTCTTCACGATAAATTATTTATTTATTGTCAGTCTAAGTGGCTTGATGTTGGTATAGAACCTGTACTCAATGTAACCAACGCTTTTACTTCGCCATCGTCCATAAGAGTAATGATAAGGGTACCTCGCGTTCTGTTGGTAAGAAATTCGAACTTGAATCCATTGCCAACCTCAAGACAATTCACTTGCTCTTGTGGCGCTGTTCTGTTCTTTCTGCATAGAGTGTGGAACGAATACTTTGTCTTAGTTTTTGTTATTAACTTGCATTTCTTTACAGCGAAAAGTAGATTTTGTGACTACTATCAATATTTATTTGGATTTGGCTTAAATACTTTGTGACCTCACTTTCCTTGAAATTTATCTACTACGCTTTCCTTGAAATTATGGCGCGTTTCAAGGATTTGTTCCGTAAAGGTTCGTAATTTGTTTGATGCAGCCATATTAAATAATTTTCGGCAAAGTATTGTGACTGTGAGTATAGGCGAACAGCACACGGTCACGTGGTTTTTTTTTTTTTTTCTTTCGTGGGGCTTTAGGGCTCGTCAACATCAAAGGTCATTAGAGCCCATGCAAGTAGGGAAAAATGCAGTTTCGCACCATAGAGAAGAGCCGTAGTAACTCTTCCCCGTGTGTGGGACTCGCCGAATATCTCGACCATACCCACTAAAAAAACCCTCCTGAAATCAATAAATATCTAAATTTCGAAGATTAAATAAAAGAAAACAGAATACCAATACATTATTTCGCAAAAAATGTCACGTGGGTCGACGCCGAAGATAGTATCCTCACATACCACGAAAAGCTGGGCGCTGGACACCGACTACACTTATTTACCTTACACTCATTGCAACGTATTATTTCCATTTCCGTCGTTGCAATACTCACAAAGAACAACATCCACAACTTTATTAAAAAAATTCATTCGAGGAAACGAATTTTTGGTTAAAAAAGCATTTGAATTGATAAAAAAAACTAATGTTTTATACGATGCATATGACGAGTTTCCAAGAAAATTAATTCTAAAAATTAACGTTCATTCCAGAGACTATGGCCCAATTTCACGAAATGTAGAATAATCGCGATTTTCTTAAACGTGATTAGGTAAATGGAATCGCGATTGCGTTATGTACGTTTCGGTAAGCAAAACTAATCGTCGATTATGTTAATCTATGTGGTTTTGCCGCGCATTATGGTTAACTTGAAGACAAATGACGAGCGAACAACGCGTCTTGTTGCTCACCAGCGACAACAGCGGGCCTCCCTCGCGCCACTGAACATGACCTATAAATCGAGCCACAAGCTGACAAACAAAATGGACGCCATATTTCTCGCAGTACGAAGGAAATCGCGATTTGCTCTGGTAATCGAAGTGTTCTAGCGAGCGTTTTAGAGTAAATCGCTTTTTTTCTCGTAAATCGAACTTGGTGGAACGCGCGTTTCAGTCATCACGATTTATTGCACAGAAAACTTCGATTAAGGCATTAAACGAACTTAGTGAAATTGCGCCTAAGTATTGTAAACACGATGATTGCTTTCCAATGACGAGTTCTTATCTGTGCCTTCGCCATTCCCTAAGATGACTGCTTAATCTCACCTCAACCTCCTTACAAATCTACACACGTTTATCCTGATGTCAGGGTTTATCTGTCAGGAAAAGGGGAGAAGAGGGACAAGTCATCCAGGGTGTCTCTAATGATAGAGAAATAGAGTTTTTAAAATGAAATCCATACAAAACGAAAAGTTATCATCAATTATTATCGGTAGTTGTTTAATTGCAGTAACCGCAGAAAAATTTTATTTGATGGTGAGATAAAAAATAGCTGCACATTATCTAAATATACCCTAGTTAATTAGTTAATCATGACATTCTTTAATTTCTATTTTACGAGCACCAAACGACATTTTTTTTGTGGGGCTTTACGGCTCATGTCGACATCAAAGGTCATTGGAGCCCGAAAAACTTGTACAGGTAGAGAAAATGCAGTTACGCACTAGGGAGAGCCAACATGACTCTCTCCGCGTGTGGGACTCGTCGAATGACTCAACCCTACCCACTAAAAACCCTCCTGATCTCTACAACACACCAAAACATATCTCACAACATACATCAAAACAAAAATGCAGGGGGTGGGGCAAAAAATGAGGGGGGCACATAACATAAGGTGACAAAGAATAAGGGGGGACAAAAAATGAGACGAATGAGGAAAATGAAAGATATTCTAGCCTTGATAGCGTCGGAATCTAAAAGAAGAAGATGTGACCAAGGGAGGTCACAAAAGAGAAAGGAAGGAGCATGGCACAAGTAAATGGAAGTAATGCGATATTTAGCTTGGGGTCCCGTGTTCGCCAAACACGTACTTACTAAATGTATAGCCGCTGGGAGGTTAAGGCTCATGTCAAATTCAAAGGGCATTGGAGCCACAAAGTTTTGTACAGGTAAGGAAAATGCAGTTACGCACTAGGGAGAGCCAACATGACTCTCCCCGCGTGTGGCACTCGCCGAATGGCTCAACCATACGCACTAAAAACCCTCCTGAAATCCAATATATCAAAACATATCTCAAAACATTGAGGACCAAAATTTAAGGGAAGTTACAAAAAATGAAGGGGGACAAGAAATAAGTAAGTGGGGAAAAAATTAGGAAACTGAAAGATACCCTAGTCCTAGTAGCGTCGGGATCGAAAAGAACAAGAGGTGACCAAGGGAGGTCAGAAAAGTGAAAGGAAGGAGCATCGCACAAGTAAGTGGAAGCAATGCCAGACTCAGCTCGGGGCCACGTGTTTGCCAAACACTACACACACAGTTACCACACAATTAACTTTGTTAATACATTTGTAATTTTAACAATTACATTTGTAATTTTATTTTGCATATACACAAGTGAAACTTTGTTTTAAAGAATGAATATTAAATCTTTAAAACCAGAAGTGTTTTAAAGAGCGTGATATTTTTACGTTTTTTTTTGCCGAAACGTCAACTTTAATTAATAAATTTTGTCACAAACACTACATCGATCATTCACTGATTAAGAATTACTTTTGTCACTAGTTTATTTTATAAAAAGTAAAGAAACGACGTATAGGCAAATATCGTAAAAATATCACGCTTTTTGAAACATTTTGCGTTTAAAAAAATTAATATTTATTCTTAAAACCGAATTTTTCACTTGCATACACGCAAAACAAAATTACAAATGGAATGGCGGNTTTTTTTTTTTTTTTTTTTTTTTTGTGATTTTTGTTGTACTGTTTACACCTATTATAACTCAGAGGTCAATAATAAAAAATGCGAAAGGATTAGTATTGCTCGAAGCATCTTCAAACCTGCAGATTTACGAAAAGAGTCCCCAATGGATGTGTCCAGTGTGCAATATTCGCAGGATACGACGATTTATTTATAGATGGGTATTTTCAACAGGTGCCGACATAATGTTTTCGACGATTGGGTTAGATGGCTGAATATTACTGAATTTATCACTATTCAGTCACTCTTTTAATCTTAAGACGACAAGTCATTTAGAAATTGTCCAATGATGATAATCGATTGTGGTGTTTGTATATAATAAATAACCATAAAATACTTAACGATTATTTCACTCTCGAATACTATCGACGAAGCATATGCGGCAATATTAACAGGCAAAGCTGCCACGCAGGTTAAGTGGATGTTGTTGCCCTGCTCCCTCCTCCCGGTTATACCTGTCCAAGAGCTCGCTCCCTCCCTCCCTTTAACGGACCTTCGAGGATATTTTTGTTTTCTTAATTGCGCTTAACATTTTACATCTGGAAATGTAATTCCAGTTTCGTTTCTTTGATAATCATGCAGATCAACAAGAAATATGATTATTTTCCTCGATTATTCAACAAAACCAACCATCCAAAACAAGTTTTACTATCGAAACTTTCTATATTCTCGACCGCTCACACACAAAATAAAATTAATATTTTCCTTCGGGAATCATCAATCAATACAATAAAACTGCAAGCACTTTTTGTGACCCAATTTTAGAGTGGGAAATTAACTCAAAATGTAATATAGAAATCCCTTAAATTGCCGCGAATTTCACTGCCTGGTAACAGATTAATATGTTATGTTGAATGGAAATGGGAGGCAGGACGGAGATTTGAAGTCGCGACCTTCAGCTTAGAGCGCTAATGCGCTTAGACTCAGGGACTAGTCTATCTTGCGAGACCCAAAGAATGTCAATGGTTCTCATTTGGAATTTCGGTCTCGTCTCCCATTTTCATTCAACATAACATTCGTACAAAATACTATTAAAAATGTTTTCCGCGTAGCTCTACACTCATTGGTGAGCATAATCACAATTTTGTTACTCGTATGACCAAACTACGTTAAAAAGAAATTCCCTCTAAGAAAGCATTAGTTTGCAAATAACGAAACGTTTTAGTCCATGTGTGGGAGATACACATGCCTCAAGTCCGACTGGGGTAAAGTTCCAAAGAGTTTCTGGGGGAGCACTAGTGAGCAAACTAACGTCATCGCGTTCCTATTTCCTTTAGCTACGTTTTTTTAATTTATATTTTTAGTCCCCTGGGGCGAGGTAGGAAAATGAAAGATACCCTAGCACTAATGGCGTCGGGATCGAAAAGAACAAGAGGTGACCAAGGGAGGTCAGAAAAGAGAAAGGAAGGAGCATGGCACAAGTGGAAGTAATGCCAGGCTCGGGGCCCCGTGTTTGCCAAACATGCACTTACTAGATGTAAGTCCCGTGGGGGGTTTTTGCTACGTCTTCGTAGTCTTTTTTCGCAATGTTAAGCCGGTACTTTTGTTAGAATATAAAAAAAAACACGAGCACGCTATAGTTTTTCCATATAAGCCCACAGTAATTTAAAGTCAAATAATTCAAAATGTTGCGCCGTAAGGGTATAAAAATTCATCGCCACTGGATAGAGAATTGTTCAAAGTATCATTTAAAACATTTCTGGGGAGGGGTACTTAAGCATACGTTCTGATGCACATAATACCTTAAAGAAAACAAAATGAATAGTGAAATGTAATATGGGAGATATTTTATTGACACCGAAAAAAATATTACTATTCGAGATTAGTAGATTTAAAAACAAAAACCAAACATACAAAATTGTTCTAGAATGTCGAGTGTCGGGGCCTTCCGGAAGATAAGAGCTGTCCTCCAATGACGTCACAAAGGCGCTCAGAGACAAAACGTGAGAAGGAGCATAAACAGCTACAGAGTTGGGGAAGCGAATAAGTACACATCCATCACAAGAGCACACACCGTTCTGGTTCTCTCGGAATGAATGAAACGCTACTCCCCCCACCCCCCTCCAAACCGAAGACGAACCCAGAGGCGCCAGTTCCGGCTGTGGCGACGACTTCCGGCGAAGCTATCTGAGAAGTGGCTGAAGCAGACCATCCATGTTGCAATTAGAAGCGGCGCCCATTGCAGAAGGTGGGAGGGGAGGATGGACTAGATTAGGAGGTGGAAATAATTGTTAATTTTCAGTTTTCTCGAAAGTAACAAGGACTTACGGATCCTCGGGTAATCGCAAGGATTGGTGGTGGAAATTGGCATGCATACTTCGTTTTTTAGTTCTTAACATTTCTTATTCTAATTATGAAAAGTCAGTTTTCTCCTCATTTCTCTCTCGTCGAGTATCCACAACTTTCCACGAAGATTCGTTCAAATCGAGAAAGATCTGAAGATGAGAGTGCAGCATACAATCTATCGTTCTGTTTACGTTTGATTTCCATCGGTGATAAGTATCGATTTCACATGAAACTTAATCTATGATGACTTATTAGAATTCCTTCTTAATTTTCATATTATTCTTATAAATAAATCTGGAACACACGTAAACCATAAGGTCATCTTTTTTTTTTTTTTGGCTTTACGGCTCGCCGACATCAAGGTCATGTCCAATCAACACAGGGTCTAAACCTCTCCTCTCAAAGCTCTCCTATTTGAGAATTGAAAAAGTTAATTTTTTTTCCGCTGTGACTTCCAAACGGGTCGAAATTTTACCTCCCTACAAAATTTTATCAAAATCTGAGATGGTGAAGTTTAGACAGTGAGTGATGATTTGACGTGGAAAGATATGGGGTCGTAACTTTGCCTTTACATCAAACTACCAATGACGGAATTATTTCCATCTACAGAAAACTATTCATTTTTTTTTTTTTTTTTTTGTGGGGCTTTAGGGCTCGTCAACATTTTAAGTCATTAGAGCCCATGCAAGTAGGGAAAAATGCAGTTTCGCACCATAGAGAAGAGCCGTAGTGACTCTTCCCCGTGTGTGGGACTCGCCGAATATCTCGACCACACCCACTAAAAAACCCTCCTGAAATCATCAGATATCTAAATAGAAAGATGAAAGAAAAGAAAACAGAATAAAATTACATTATATCACCAAAAAAGAAGGGTAAACAATTTTTAAATACTATTTTCGAATTACAGAAACGAACGATGAAAACAAAGGATACAGTAAAGATGAAATGGGAATGAAATTTTAAACCCTCCCGAGAACTTGTGGGAGGAGCCCCGATCTACTCATAAAATTCAATAGTTTATTAACATTAACCGTTTCATTCCCGAGAATCGTTGGTAAATCTGCAGCCAGACCAATTTGTCTCCGTATACTTGAGTATCTTCTGCAATCAGTTAGTAGGTGACGCACTGTCAGAGAACAGCTACACTCCTCACAAACGGGTTCATCATCAAGTAGTAAGAGATACCTATGAGTGAGAGGACAATGTCCTATGCGCAGGCGGGTCAGCAAGACCTCGTCGCGCCGGGCTGGCCTACAGGAACTGCTCCATGACTTAACAGAAGATTTGATAAGTCGGAGCTTATTCCTTTCAACAGCTAACCACTCATTGCTCCATTCACTCAGAATCCTTATCTTGACGGAATTTAGGAGATCTCGTTTTGGAATCGTGGAGAAATCCACGCGATTCCTGAGGCATGCCGTCTTTGCGGAATCGTCTGCTTCCTCATTTCCTCTGATACCCACGTGTCCGGGAACCCAGCAAAACATTATGTTCTTTCCATCACTTTGCAGTGAGAAAAGTACATCCTGGATGTTCTGGATCAGCTTATCAGCTGGATACATGTTCTAGATAGCTTGGAGGGCACTCAGAGAATCAGAAAAAATCAGGAAATGTGATCCGCGGGAGCACTTTGTAGTTCGCAATGCTCGCAATATGGCGTAGCACTCAGCAGTGTAAACACTGCACAAGTCGCCTAGACGGTAGCCACTGGTCTCACGGGGAAATACCACGGAGCAGCCGACACCATCAGCCTGCTTCGACCCGTCGGTAAACACAGGGATACGGTCCCGGTATTTGTAGAGGATTAGCTGAAAGTATATCCTCAACATCGGAGCTGGAGTGTTCTTCTTGTCATGATGCAAAAGATCGAAAATAATCTTCGGCTTGTGCAAAGCCCAAGGGGGAGACTTACTAAAACCTTGATGTAAGACATTAAGTGTGCGTATATTTAAGGTTTCCAAAATTTGTTTGGAGCGATATCCAAAAGGTTTGGTTGCTCTCAGTCTGTTGTTGTAGAAACGGATGGAAGAAGAGGATGGATGAAAAACCGCGTTGTGTACCAGATTGTCGGGTAAAGTTTGCAAGTGGCAAAAGTGTCGTAGCATGAGGATTTGCCGCCGGAGGGAAAGAGATGGTTCGCCACTCTCGACATACAAACTCGGAATGGGACTAGTGCGGTATGCTCCCGTAACCAGTCGAATTCCGGCATGGTGGACACTATCCAACTTCTTTAAATAGCTTGCACGAGCAGAGCTATATACAACGCAGCCATAATCGAGCCGAGATCTTATGAATGCTCGATAAAACTGGTGCAGGGAGTAGCGATCAGCGCCCCATTCCCTGCTACTGAGGCACTTCAATAAATTCAGAGATTTTAATGTTCTTGCTCTTAGGTCTGTTAGATGTTCAATCCAATTCAATCTCTGATCAAAAATCAGACCTAGGAATTTCACAAAAGGATAGAATTTGAGAACGTTGTTTCCCAGGGCGAGGTGAGGTTCTGCCAGAAGGCTTGGTCTCCTACTGAAAAGAACACAGCGTGTTTTCTCAGCAGAGAAACGAAAACCTGTCGTTTTCGACCAGTGGTATAATCTATTAAGGACGAGTTGAATTTGTCGCTCCACACCTGTGACACTCTGTGATGAACAAAAGATAGCAAAGTCATCGACAAAAAGAGAGTGTAAAACAGGATTCTTTACAGTAGACGTTATGCTGTTTATGGCCACTGCAAAAAGGGTCACACTCAAGACTGAGCCCTGAGGAACACCGTTCTCCTGAAGAAGGAGATCCGAGGTGTCTCTTCCAATTCTATAGCGGAAGAAACGCTGATCCAAAAAGGACATGAGCATCAGAGGAAGACGTCCTCTAAATCCCCAGGCATACAGTTGTTGTATAATGCCATGACGCCAAGTAGTATCGTAAGCCTTCTCGATGTCAAAGAATATTCCAATGAGATGTTGTCTTCGGACGAAAGCATCTTGAATTGCTGATTCCAGGAGAAGTAAGTTGTCCAAGGTGGAATGGAACTTTCTGAAACCGCACTGAGATCGACTCAGCAAGTCATGCCGTTCAAGATACCAGACGAGACGTCGGTTGATAATTCTCTCCAGAGTTTTACCAACACAACTCGTCAAGGCAATGCTTCGATAACTACCAATGTTCGTTTTGTCCTTACCAGGTTTTAGTAAAGGGAGAAGCGTTGCTTCCTTCCAGGAATTAGGGAATACTCCTTCGGACCATGAAAGATTAAAGATATCCAGAAGGTACTCTTTCGATTCGAGACTTAGTTGTCTCAGCATTTCATAATGAATTGAATCGGGGCCAGGAGCAGTGTTGTGGGCTGTCGCTAGAGCTGACTCAAGTTCCCACAGAGAGAAGGAAGAGTTGTAGGGTTCCCAGTTGGTGGAACGAAAGTCAAAAGATGTGCTCTCTGCTGTTTCCCTTTCTCTCGCGAAATCAGGATCGCAGTTTGCTGTAGATGTTAGGTCAGCAAAATATTCAGCCATTGCTGTTGCCATTTCTCTGTTGTTGGTGAGAATCCGACCCTGATAATTGAGTCCAGATATTGGGACTCGAGAATACCTTCCAGATATCTTTCGGATGGACTCCCATACTTTAGTGGACGATGTTGTTCTCTTAATGGTGCTTAGAAACGCTTTCCAGGAGGTGGATCTGGATTCTTTGATAGTTCTGCGCGCTTTTGCTCTAGCAATCCGATATGCGGCGAGGTTTTCCGGAGATGGACTAGCCTTAAATCTCCGCAATGTTCTTCGCCTTGCCCGAATGGCAGATCGACATGCGTCGTTCCACCAGGGGACATGAGGTCTTCGCGGAAATATAGATGTTTTCGGAATGGATTCTTCAAAAACTATTCATTTACATAAAAATTTCATGATGAGTGAACAGATTATTGAGAACCAGCAGTTGACGCAATGGACCCAAAACGAAAAAAAAAAGAAAATGTAACATTCTTCCTTATGGAATCTGAAAGGGATGGACGGTTGAAAGTTCGGCAAATCGCCGTTATTCAAATAGTTGCTATTACGAATAAGAAAAATAGTGATTCGTGTAACAAATATACCAAAATAACATCCCTGTTTTTTTATAAACCTTTGAGAATGCCATAAAAACAGATAGAAACGGCGTGTTAGTAAACCTTGCGGAAAGAACAAGTCCTCCTGAAACGTCGCTGTGTTGATTAAGTATCATCGGATGAAGTAGAACACAAGAAATAGCGTAAAAACGTTAACGCGCAGTTCGCCGTATCACGATCGCTAAAATTAATAGTTTCTTCACGTACATTTCACGATGATTCGAATGTTGCGGATACTAAAACTTTAACGTATTAACTTAACGCTCTCAAATTCAAATGCTGACTCATACTAACGACCAGAGCAGCTAAATTTACGTTTAAAAGAAAAATTTCTAGTAATCAAAACGTGTGATACAAGCTACTACTCGAAGTAAAAAAATATATCAACTATACACAAACTGGATAACTAAATGTAACAATCCCGTATTTCTAATATTAGTTTATAAGGATTTACGTTGGGTGGAAGTAGGGTAAAGTCAAGGAAAACTTAGAATTATTCGCGTCTTCACTTTAAAACGGATAGAAACACGACCATGTCCGACACCCCGATGATTAAGCTTTCTGGATACTAATTCTTGTTATATTTTGCTCTATTTTCAATAATAAATCTTTATTTCCATGATGAAACATAACTTATTCCTGTGCCACCGAACGCGTAGATACATCACTAGTGTTTACTCGCAAGTGTCTATTCCTGTTTTGCATGGTACTCAAAATCAATGCTAAAGACACGAGGAGCGGTGACCAGCAAGAAAATCTTTTAAATTTTTGTCGGAAACTTCGATTTTCTGTGCTCTTGATCGGTATGGAAGACACGTAATACAATGAATAATGAATTTCTGTATCGATATGATAGTTTTCAATCTTAATTTAGTTATTACTTTGTTCACTAAGGGCGTTGAAGTAATTATTCACGAAGTAATTATTCGCGGGACATGTGTTACGTAATTTCTAGCAATTATAGTCTCCTACAAATTAAACACTGTATTATTATTATTATCATCATCATCAACGCTTTGTCATTTCAGATTTGATTCCTGAAATTTACGGAATGTCATCACCAGAGTTTGGTTATTATAAAAGCCAGAAGCTAATTCAGAGCCAGCATCTTCCCGACTATTCATCCTGCTACCTTACCGTCATAACCCCGGTTGACCAAACGCTGTTTGACCCGGGTTGACCAAATGCCGTTCATACGTACGAACCTCCGTGGATTGCCTTTGGCCAAAGGCGCTTGGCCAAGTTTAATATATTGATCCATGACCGAGAGCTGTATTTAAGTAATACATTTATTGCACCAGCAGAGCTATATACAACGCAGCCATAATCGAGCCGAGATCTTATGAATGCTCGATAAAACTGGTGCAGAGATTAACGATCAGCGCCCCATTCCCTGCTACTGAGGCACTTTAATAAATTCAGATACTTTAATGTTCTTGCTCTTAGGTCTGTCTGATGTTCAATCCAATTCAATCTCTGATCAAAAATCAGACCTAGGAATTTCACAAAAGGATAGAATTTGAGAACGTTGTTTCCCAGGGCGAGGTGAGGTTCTGCCAGAAGGCTTGGTCTCCTACTGAAAAGAACACAGCGTGTTTTCTCAGCAGAGAAACGAAAACCTGTCGTTTTCGACCAGTGGTATAATCTATTCAGGACGAGTTGGATTTGTCGCTCCGCACCTGTGACACTCTGTGATGAACAAAAGATAGCAAAGTCATCGACAAAAAGAGAGTGTAAAACAGGATTCTTTACAGCAGACGTTATGCTGTTTATGGCCACAGCAAATAAGGTCACACTCAAGACTGAGCCCTGATGATCACAGTTCTCTTGAAGAAGGAGATCCGAGGTGTCTCTTCCAATTATATAGCGGAAATAACGTTGATCGAAAAAGGACATGAGCATCAGAGGAAGACGTCCTCTAAATCCCCAGGCATAGAGTTGTTGTAAAATGCCATGACGCCAAGTAGTATCGTAAGCCTTCTCGATGTCAAAGAATATGCCGATGAAATGTTGTCTTCGGACGAAAGCATCTTGAATTGCTGATTCCAGGAGAAGTAAGTTGTCCAGGGTGGAATGGAACGTTCTGAAACCACACTGAGATCGACTCAGCAAGTCATGCCGTTCAAGATACCAGACGAGACGTCGGTTGATAATTCTCTCCAGAGTATTACCAACACAACTCGTCAAGGCAATGCTTCGATAACTACTAATGTTCGTTTTGTCCTTACCTGGTTTTAATAAAGGGTTAAGTGTTTCTTCGTTCCAGGAATTAGGGAATAGAGAGGTTAAAACATAAAAGTAAATTATATATTACATATCTCATTAGGTATATAAGAAGAGATATGGTATTTTACATTACATACCTTCTTTATCCACTACAGATATATCTGGTAAAATTAAACGAATGCAGGAAGGAGGAATGGAAATTTATGTTACGTTCATCCTACTTCCAACAGAAATATATTTTGATGTTGCCACATACATCCTTCATTACACTAATATCGAGCTTATTGAGGCTCCTACAGTTTTTTCATGTATCAAAAAATAGGACAACTGAAACCTTTTTCATCCCTGAAAATAACTCAATTTGAAGAAAAATTTGACATACCTCCTTCATCCAGTCACCCCTTCTTCAATTACCAAGGTTGGAAATTTCAAGTAAGCGATGGGTGCGTGAGGCGGGGTGGGGGCCTTCCGACAGGATGTCTTTATCTGAGATTTAGACGCCCGACAATCTCCTTTCGTTCGCACGAAGCAAACGGAGCGCTTCGGCCTCTTCACACAGCGCTAGTGAGAAGCAAAAGTCTCCATCTGTAGGTTATAGGTTAGGATAGATAAATGAATACAACCCATCTGCTTTTCTTAGGTTCTACCGCAAATGCATAGGGGCGGGATCTATTGAAATAATGTATCACAAAATTCATTGCCATTTCACATTTTCAGTTTGTAAACAATACATTTTCCGAAATTTCTATGCTTTGATAATAATCATGTGAAAAAAACTTTTGTTCTATGAATACAAAATTTTGGGTATTTTGTTAAAATATTACAACACATACTGCTTAGTTTTGTTGTTAGGAGTGACCTGAAACGTTAAATTCTTCTCTGCCTTTGGGCCATAGATTGCAATTGATGGGTCGGTCCCTATCTTGCTACCGGAGAGTAAATTAGTTTATTGTCCGCCACGTGGTCATATAACTGATTTAGGGGATTCACTGATCGTCAAGCTCCTAAGAAGAGCACGATCTAGAAGTACTACTTCACAGAGAAAAAAACCAAAAAGCTTCGAAACACAGAAAAAATTCGTATTAGAAATAAATAATAATAATAATATAGAATATTTAGAAATAAAAAAGATCGATCGACAAATGGCACTCATTTCTTGTTTAGTTTTATTATTCAACTCTACTGACAAGGACACGTTGGGAAACAGAACGTTTACTAAGCAATGCTACTCTGGAAAAGTAGCACACCACCAGGAAGGTTCTTCTACGAACAATTGTTCCTTAATCACACCTCAAATAAAAATTGTGGATAAATAGATTCATTTAACAAGGCAACATCTGTATTTCCCAAGTATTTTTTGTTTGTTGGGGCTTTAGGGCTCGTCAACATCGAGGTCATTAGAGCCGTTGCAGGTGGGAGAAAAATGCAGTTTCGCACCATAGGGAAGAGCCGTAAAGACTCTTCCCCGTGTGTGGGACTCGCCGAATTTCTCGACCATACCCACTAAAAAACCCTCAACCTGAATTCAACAAATATCTAAATACAAAGATAAAAGAGAAGAAAACAGAATACCAATACATTATATCACAAAAAAGGAAAACAATTTGCAAATATTATATTTTCTAATTACAGAAACAAAGGATGAAGGGAAAGATGAAAATTGTCAGTTACTAACGTTGCATGAATACTAGGAAGATTGCATTAGAGTAAATCGGATACTCTTCTGCAATCTTTTTCCTTTTCTGATAACACAAATTTCAATGTATCGCAAGGATGACAGATAAAATGGAGACGTCCGGCAGAGGACGAAGACGAAAAACGTCCGAAAATACAAAAAAAACTAAAATAGTCACCGTCAACATCTGTGTCAGAATTGCTGACAGGCCATGGCTTCTTGTAAGAATAATGCCAAGTGAAGAGTATACGAAGGCACATCTTGGTATCTACAATGAAAATATGATCGTAAGATGGACATTTCGAGTGGGCGGGGGAGGGGGTCGTATACCTTTGCGGCAGTGAAAAGGAAGACGATGGGCCAATAATGTGGAAAACGGCCAGATGAGAAACTTCTATTAAAAATACAAACGAGATCACTTTCAAGTAAAACGTGTCATTGAATTTGATGTTTACCAGGTATTTCGATAGTCAGATCTAATTCATGAAGCATTTAACAAAAGTAAATACAATTCTGCGCGTAATATGAACAACAAAAGAAATGAGTATTAAATATCACAGATTTAAAATTCATTACTAAATAACACGGATGTCAGATTGCTAAAACCAAGCCCATCTTGAAAATAATATAAACATTGTACAAGACCGATAATATTTATACGTGCAGTATCACTGTTTCACGTGTTCCAATTGACACACCAGGTCAGTAATGTACTTAGTTCAAATACAATTTAATCTAATACATGAGAACGTCGAGAGAGAAATTTATTCAAAACCCTACACCACTTCCACAAAGGACTTGTAATCCGGAAGCGGTTGGAGACACTGGGATCTGTGCGTTCTAAATTTATTTGTGTAGGGACACTTTCATCTTCGTTCAGGAAAAATAACACGAATACATATTCCGAAACATTTCCTGAAAGATGAACGTAAAAAAATTAAGTTGTTTAGAATATCCATGATATTTTTTTAAAATCTCCAATTAACCAAATCCTAAAAACACGCACACAAAAGAAATAAC
>NNCF01130145.1:34530-61548 GCA_002313205.1 Laupala kohalensis | reverse complement strand
GTATAGGTAGGGAAAATGCTGTTACGTCCTAAGGAGAGCCAACATGTCTCTCCCCGCGCTCGGGACTCGCCGAACAACTCATCCATACCCCCTAAAAACCCTCCTGAATTACAATATATCTGAATATTACTCAAACCATGAAAAAAGGAAAATGAAAAATACCCTAGCCCTCACAACCGAGTAGCGCCGGAATCGCAAAGACCCAAGGTGACCAAGGGAGGTCAGGAAAGAGAAAGGAAGAAGCCATTCACGAGTAACTGGAAGTAATGAAGAATTTGCCACTACACGGAGGAAAACCTGAGAAAATCTCGATCCTGGATGGCCATGTTGATGAATGTTGTCATGCTTTGTACGAAAATCTCATTAGATTTTCTAAAAAATTAATATTTCAGAATAACGCAGTTTTGATGAATAGACGTTGAACACGAAAAAACAAAAGTTGGGAATAAGAATCAGATTACGCAACTTAATGCTCACGAAAATCTGATCGGATTTAAAAAAATTAACATTTCAAAATAACAACGCTGTGTTTACGAATAGACGTTGAACACGATAAAACTAAAGTCAGAAAAAAAGAATGAGGTTACGCAACTTAACGCTCACGTTACTTATACTTTAATCGGAATGAAGATAACACGGACCGGTTGAAATTCCTCCATCATCCCTAATGAATAAAATCTATTAAAGATCTGATGCGACTCATTCTCGAGACCATTATCCGCATCTCACAACATTAAATGTTCCTTCTCCATCTGCATGAGGCATCGCGGCGTGACTGCGAGTGGCGTCTGGGTATCCGTCGCGGCGCCTCGCCTGCACGGAAGGGGACTCAGGAGACGGAGGTCTGGCGCCGCGACGCCCGGCACCTACAGACATCAGGTGACTCCACACACCAGAACACACAAGGTAGTATATTAAATCACCCAAATAGTTGGAACTAGCTGATTACTCGGTGTTTCCCGGAATTCTTTTTACTTCTTAGACCAACGAACCCACTTGCAGGTCGAATTTTCGCTTCCGAGACAGGACACAACTGCGCCATTAGGCCCTGCACCATTTCATTAACACGCTTATAAAATTTATACCACGCACTTTTACGATTTAATTTTTTTAGTCCTTGTTAAGTGCAAACAAAAAGTATTAAATTTGTTCACGATTGTTTGTTATTCTCCTAAATTTACGTATTTTAACACTCATATTTATAATACCGATTTTTTAATAATGTAGGTAAAACTTTAGATAGACATACCCTGCAGCGGACTTATTTGTTGAACTCTTTGAGGCGAACAATATTGCCATTCATAGTTACCACCCATCTCTAACCGTTTAGGCGGCGTAAGCGAATATACCACCCGGTTTTCCCGATTTCATCGACATTTACGGTCAAAATCACTTTTTACCATTTTCTTCACACATTTTAAAAATAAAAGTAGGCCTAAGTTTAATTTGGCATCTTAACTATATCCTTGGAACATTTCATCACGAACGGTTCAGTGGATTAATCGTGATTAAATAACCAACAGAGAGATACGCATTCGCATTACTTATTAATATACCAGTAGGGACTGACAATGAAAGCAGAATTACATATACTTCTTCTGATTACAACTTAAGAAACACATCTCGCCGGCCATTTCAAGGAGATAATTGCAATTTAAATTCAATGTCCAATACCTTGCGTCTTATGGACGAAACACTTATTTTCGGAAAATGAACAACTTTTAAATCACGAAAGTGATGAAACTTTACTTCGATTTGAGCTAAATTATACGTAGCATTATTTATGGGGCTTTAGGGCTCGTCAATAACAAGATCAATTAGAGCCCATGCAAGTAGGGAAAAATACAGTTTCGCACCATAGAGTAGAGCCGTAGTGACTCTTCCCCGTGTGTGGGACTCGCCGAATATCTCGACCATACCCACTAAAAAACCCTCATGAAATCAACAAATATCTAAATAGAAAGATGAAAGAAAAGAAAACAATAAAAAAACATTATTTCACAAAAAAGGAAAACAATTTTTAAATATTATATTTTCGAATAACATAACCGAACGTTGAAAACAAAAAAGACAGTAAAGATGAAAAGGGAATGAAAATTTTTTTTAAACCCTCCCCAGAACTTGTGGGAGGAGCCCCGATCTACTCATAAAATTCAATACTTTATTAACATTGACCGTTTCATTTCCGAGAATTGTTGGTAAATCTGCAGCCAGACCAATTTGTCTCCGTATACTTGAGTATCTTCTGCAATCAGTCAGTAGGTGACACACTGTCAGAACAGCTACACTCCTCACAAACGGGTTTATCATCAAGTAGAAATAGATACCTATGAGTGAGAAGACAATGTCCTATGCGCAGGCGGGTGTCAGCACGACTTCGTCGCGCCGGGTTGGCCTACAGGAACTGCTCCATGACTTAACAGAAGATTTGATAAATCGGAGCTTATTCCTTTCAACAGCAAACCACTCATTGTTCCATTCACTCACAATCCTTATTTTGATGGAATTTAGGAGATCCCTTTTCGGAATCGTGGAGAAATCCACGCGATTCCTGAGGCTTTGCGGAATCGTCTGCTTCCTCATATCCTCTGCTACCCCAGGGGTCCGGGAACANATGCGCAGGCGGGTGTCAGCACGACTTCGTCGCGCCGGGTTGGCCTACAGGAACTGCTCCATGACTTAACAGAAGATTTGATAAATCGGAGCTTATTCCTTTCAACAGCAAACCACTCATTGTTCCATTCACTCACAATCCTTATTTTGATGGAATTTAGGAGATCCCTTTTCGGAATCGTGGAGAAATCCACGCGATTCCTGAGGCTTTGCGGAATCGTCTGCTTCCTCATATCCTCTGCTACCCACGTGTCCGGGAACCCAGCAAAACATTATGTTCTTTCTACCAGTTTGGAGTGACAAATGCACATCCTGTATGTTATGGATCAGCTTATCAGCTGGATACATGTTCTGGATTGCTTGGAGGGCACTCAGTGAATAATATGTCCTCTTTTTACGTGTTTGCATTATTGTTAATGAATTATCTCGTTCGACGACGTTATTCGTGGAAAGATACGAATTAGCATGTTTCGATGCACAAGTTGTTAACAACTTGGACGCAAAAAGTGCCTGACTTCACAGAATGAGACAAACGCCATCTAAGGGAGATTTTAAACCTCTAAAGCATTTCTACAACTGAAAACAAAGTTAACTGAGAAACTAGAAAATCTTACGATCATATTAACGGTGCTTAGAGATCATTTTTTAGCGAGAAAGAAGTATGCAATAACGTGCAACGAACTCTTCCTCGTTCTTTTGTATTCGATCGCCCAAATAAATGGACATTCTCGTAGAGACAGATCTTTTTTGAATCGATTAAAACTTCCTATTCTGCGGTAATGTGTATTTTAACTTTGTCATACTTCCCTCTAAAATTTATTTCCGAACAAACAAGTACGTTCACGACCCAAAAACTTATTCGGTTCGATTTAAAGTTATATCGCAGTTACTTCAATAGGAGAAGGAATAATTGGAATGTTTTTAATTTTTTCTCGTATGGTATTGTTACCTCTCGTAATGGTTTCTCGTAATAATCGTCCGTTCTAATGTCTTACAATGAATACTCGAAGGAGACACGGGAATTCAGTGTCAATAATTTTTTTTAAATGAATAATTCATAGATATTGTATACGATAAAGACGTCGATGAATACGGTATATCGAAATAATAGCGGAATGGAATAACCCAGCGCCAGTGAATGAGACAATATAGTTCGGCGGGAACTAAACACTGTATATATCACACTTCCAGACAAACCAATTTATCATGATGTTAACATAACATTAATAATCCTTTATTAATAAATCGATAAGTGGCGTAATAGTAGTGAGAACGTACTGCATATTCATTCGGTTGTTAGTTGATTGTTATGATTGTTCAATAAATTAAAAGTTGTGCTATTACGTTTCAATGCCGTTACTACACTCAATCACTTCTCTCAACACTCCTTTTCACTACGCATCGTTTTTAAAGCAGAATGGAATTGAAGGTTCTAGAAGTTCGGATTAAACTGTTTCGTCTACGTACTTACACGGCCTGCTAAAATAGATTATTTACAAATTTTTCTTTACTTGACTCGGATTGTTTTTATACTCGAAGTCATGTTCCTTTGCTTCAAGAATAATTAACATTAAAAGATAATTTTTGTCAGTCTAACTGATTTAATTGGTACAGAGCTTTCACTCAAAGCAGCCAACACTTTTACTTCGCCATCGTCCATAAGAGTAATACTAATGCTACACCACGTTATCTTGGCACGACATTCGAATTTATGAAAGCTTAAATCCATCGCCAACCTTGGACTCCGATTTAATTCGCGTGCTCTGGTGGCGCTATTCTGTTCCTTCCGCAGGGACTGTGTGTAACCAATATTGCCATGACTCTCAGTTTGTGTTATAAAATTGTATTTCTTCAATTGAGCAGTCGATTTTGTGAATTCGCAGATGTTGGCAATTAAGTGTTTGGCAGCCATATTGTATAATTGGCGACAAAGTCATGTGACTTGGAGAATACCTCTTGACTTGAAGACCTTGATTTTTTACCCAAAACATACCCCATATTACGATGTATCAAGAGGAGGAATATTAACAGAGCAAACGCTTCGGCACTTTTCCTATCGTTAGTTATTAATCCGTGCAAAGGTCATTGATTAGAAAATTTCCGCAGCTTATTCTGTTTGCACTTTTTAACACAATAACGAATTCCACGTCAAATCAAGACAGGGTCTTCACCTCACAATCTCAGATTTTGTAGAGAGGTAGTAGATATAGATAAAGAAAAGTACTGAGTATTATTGTAAAAATGCAACCTGTTACAATGTTGTAAAGTGTAAACAGAACGTCCCAAAACGGCTCCACACGAAACTTTTACAGCTTATTTAATGATCTTTGCAATGATATGCTAAATGGGGAAAAATAATAACAAACATGTTCAAAATTATATTTTAAATTTTGATTTTAAACTTCTCACAATGCGCACGTTTGTAAATTTTCAATATAATACTAGAAATAGTTTATATTCTTGTTTATCATCTACGAAAGTATGAAAGCAAGATGAAAATGCGTTAAGTTTTAAAGTAATGTAGGTTCCTTGCCACGTACCGCGTGTGGAACTAGAATTGTTCTTAATGTTTGCCATAGACTATTATTATGTTAAATATTGTTCCAGTACGATAATGCAATGTATGTTTCAGACAAGCGTCTCATTTTGATATAATTGTGAAAAGTTTCAAGTAGTGTAGTGTAAATAGGAGAGCCTCCACACTAATTAAAACGTTCTGTGTAGAGCTGGTTTGGGGCGATTTTTTATATTTACATTGTTGTAACCCAAACTAGATGGAATTTTACGTCAATACTCCACTCCTCTCTCCCTACAAAATTTTATCAAAACCTGAGATGGTCATGAAAAAAATCCATTGAAACTGTCGATTTGACCCGGAATGTAATGAAGTGCGATTCCGTGTTCACTGAAGTGTTGAAGGCGACGGCCACGCTCCCAAGTTGCAGCGCAGATAGTCACAGTGCGCTCCAGAAATGAATGGAGATGCAGGTTGCGATTAGCATCTGCCTGCCTCCGCTCCCACTTTGTTCTGGTCTGCCACCGGAAACCACCTCCGCGCCCTGGCATCGAACTCCGTTACACTAATGCATCCTCTACCAGAGTTACTTGGTAATACCCTTTCCGCCCACGAATAAAATGTTCTTATTATGAGTATACTCCAAGTCATAAATTTGCCTCGAGAAATTCAACGTAAGTAAAAAAAAACAAAAAAACATGAATGGAAACGCAATCGCTGTGTTCATTAGTTTATTGTGTATTAGTCGCAGTAAATTACTTTATTGTCCTCAACGTGGTTCGTAACTGCTCTCTTCATAATAAACGTTAAAATTTAGTATTTTAATAGTAGTTTCATTATTTAACAATTTTTTAATTTCAATTCTCTGCGATAAGGGCAGGATCTGCACATTTGCAGTTTAATAAATACTATTTTCCTATTATTACAACGCGAGCATAAGTTATAAATATAAATTATGAATATAATTGCATTGCGACTTTCTTTTTAAGAACATCCCAGTAACATTGTTGAATAATTATAGATACAAGTCCCCTTGACTTCAATACATGCGGACACTTGGAAATCTTTCAATAACTTATCATTTATCTTTCGCTTTTCGTTCATTATTTTTTTGGCTCACGTCAAACAATCACTTTCAACAATCATGCAACATTTCCTCAAGTTAGTTTGCTCTGTCTCAGTAACCCAACGAGTTAGTCCTAAATGAATATTCCTCTCGATTCAGTGACTGGGAAACTTACATCCTCATGTTTGCAATAATAGGAAAATAATATTATTTAACTGCAAATAGGCATATCTTGCCTGGTGGCAGAATAGAAGAAAATTCCATTGAATATATAAAAATACATACTGCAAAGATCTAAAACTAAAAAATTGTTAAATAATTATCTACTATTTAGAATTAAAACATTTGAATACAGAATATTTTTCTAGAAAAGCTTCATGTTCATCTATTAATTCGTTTACGCTTGTTCACAATTTATTGCGATAGTATTTACACAGAGTGTAGAGTGAATTAATTCACGCGATGCATTAGAATTCTCTCCAAATTGTAATTGCGATATGAACCTCACACGGACACGAATCCCAAAAGCGAGCGCACCTCGCACGGAGACCAATTAGTGGTTTATCGTAAGTTATTAGGAAAATTCAACCCAAGGAGCTTGGCACAAGTAATTGGAAGTAATGCCAGACTCAGCTCGAGGCCCCGTGTTTGCCAAACACGCACTTACTAGGTGTAAGTCCCCTAAGGGGCTCTCTTTATTATATATTAGCAGTAAATTACTATTTCTTCTTCAAAGTGTGTATACGTAGCTTTTCACTGTTCTTTTATTAATAAACTTATAATTTTTTGTTTGTTTGTTGGGGTTTTAGGGCTCGTCAACATCGAGGTCATTAGAGCCCATGCAAGTAGGGAAAAATGCAGTTTCGCACCATAGAGAAGAGCCGTAATGACTCTTCCCCGTGTGTGGGACTCGCCGAATATCTCCACCATACCCACTAAAAATCCCTCATGTCAACAAATATCTAAATACAAAGATGAAAGAAACGAAAACTGTCGTATTTTATGAGTAGATCAGGGCTCCTCCCACAAGTTCTCGGGAGGGTTTAAAAATTTGCATTCTCTTTTCATCTTTCCTGTCTTCTTTCTTTTCATCGTTCGTTTATGTAATTAGAAAATTAAATCTTTAGAAATTGTTGTCCTTTTTTGTGATATAATGTATTGGTAACTTATAATTAATACCAATGAAACTGGCCTCATGTTGGTAAAAGGTTCGTACAATCCGACCAACGCTTTTACTTCGCCTTCGTCCATAAAAGAAATGATAAATGTTCTTCGTGTCACATTGGCAGTACTTTCGCATTTCTTGATACTTAAATCTATCGCCAACATCGGTCGTCAATGCGATTCACTTGCTGTTGACGAGCCCTTAAAGCCCCATAAGAAATGACCCGGTGGCGCTTTTTGTTCTTTCGTCAGCGAAACAATAAGATCGTTCATGTGTTAGAAATATGTGTTTATGTTCTACAGCAAATAGTCGCTTTTCAGACATCTGTTAACATTTTTTCGAATACATTCGAATTAATATTTATTCCGATATATTTTTAAATTGTTTGAAGTTGGTAATTCGCGTTAGGCAGACACATTCCCTAATTTTCGGTTATGTTACATGGGAAGTATAGTTGTAAGACGTTAGCGTGCTTACTCGCCCCCGACACACTCCTGGTTCGATTCACAGCGGGACGTGATAATGTTTGTAACTTATCACTTCTATGTTCCAGTTCATATATAGTAGTGAGGGCAATTGAAAAGTAAACCTTCCTGTTTACACTCATCGCATCAGTAATTCTTACTATTAGCCACTCCTAACACCTCTACGTGGGCCAAAATGTTGGCAAACCGAACTAACCGGCCAACAAAGAAAAACTCTCATTCATCTTCCTATTGCACCGTGTAGATAAGCCTTAATTTTTATTCTTTTTATTGGGTCTTCACGGCTCGCCGACATCCAGATTATTAACGAGTGCTAACATTTTGTAAAAAGAATGAAAATGCTGTTACGCAGTAGGGAGAGCCAACACGACTATCCCACAGCGTGGGACTCGCCGAAAAACTCGACCTACCCACTAAACCCCTTCCTGCAATACCATATAACCAAACACTACGAAGACATGAAAAGACGGACAAAAATAGCCTAAAAGATTATAAAAAGTGAAAACAAACAAAGCTGTAAATATAAAGAAGAGAAGACACTACATTTAATGATGCGCTAAGTTAGCCATTTACAAATACTACAATTAAAAACAATTTTATCGATAACGCAAATGAACACCTGAAATTGGATGATCATGGGATTACTTCGAATGTCGATACCACTGGATTCTTCAAACGTTCGAGTGTTCGTGTAATATTCGGTAGTCGCATAAATAGCCACGAAAAAAGTTCATCCACTAAAACACCGTCCAGCGAAAGACTCCATATCATCAGACTAAAAAGAATCATACGTCCAAACGAATAACAGTATCGATGTAGTCCACCCAATTTTTTCTAGCGTCAGCTAACGAAAAAAGATGCAGCATCAAGCCAAAGAAATAGTTCCAAGGTGGCAATAAAATAATACCTTGTTTAAACAAATTCAATTAATATTTTAGGTAAGAAAACGATTAAATCTATCATAATATCCAAAACTATTTTTTTGGCAAATTGTTACAAAACATAAAAAACGACCAATGCTTTTCCTAAATACAAATCATAAGTGAAGCAAAGAAATGGAACTTTTCTGAATCTGTAGCCATCACAAAATATGTAAGAATTATCACAAACGTAACAAAGAAATTTACAGAAAAAGTGGAAGGAATTGAAAACTTTTTCGATGAGTTTATAATTATGTTTCATATACAATGTGGCAAAATACATTTTTCGTTGGTAATTCGTCGAAAAAAATGGACGAATTCTGAAACCCGCTTATACCGAGGGAACTATTTCCATGTGAAGCAACATACTGCAGATTTTCCAACAATTCTCGGAAATGAAACGGTTAATGTTAATAAACTCTTGAATTTTAAGAGTAGATCGGGGTTCTCACAAGTTCTCGGGAGGGTTCAAAATTTGCATTTTTTTTCATCTTCCCTGTCTTCTTTCCTTTCATCCTTTGTTTCTGTAATTAGAAAATATAATATTTAGAAATTGTTTTCCTTTTTTTGTGATATAATGTATTGGTATACAGTTTTCTTTTCTTTCATCTTTGTATTTAGATATTTGTCGACTTCAGGAGGGTCATAATACAATTAATTTGTTACCTGGAAGTGAGGTCTCTGATCGCAATTTAAGAGATTTCTAAGATGAACGGGTCAACATTAGAAGAAAGAACAAGCGATCAAATATTTACTAGTATCCTCTGGTGCAAAATGACAAACGTAGAGACAAATGTTATATGTATCGTAGTCTATTAGTTTTAATGCTCATTTCTTACATTCAACCATCCAATCTTTAGCATCGATCATCAAATCTCGAGGATTAACTCAGTATAAGAATGAAAAAAATACGGAAAACAAAACAAGGGATATCGCAAACCCCCTCAGAAACACTTTCCTTCGCACCTCGCAAGAAAGAAATGGCGAGGAAAAGTCATTATTATATTTTCTTTGCTAAAGATATGAAAACGAAAAGTATGAAAATTGATAGGTTCTGTTTCTCGTCTCACAAGAAATTCATTAAATGTGATTTATTTTTCGTGAAATGTTGGCTGAAGTTAAATGAACGGTTGACAAGCGCAAGTGTGCAATCCGCAAAGCATGTAACATCCCCTTAACTGCCCCTGTGCTGCCCAGTTTACGATTCCTCTGTTGCGAACATTGGAGTAATTTTGTAGATCATTATGCGTCTCAAACCATTGGCATAGACTGATAAATGGCTACTGAATGCCGTATCATACGGTATGGAGGGTTTCGAAAATGCAATGAAAAAATATTGACGTACATAATAACAATAATAATTAGTTGCGTATCACCTGCGCTCGAGAGCGATATGCACTAAAAAGACCAAAACGCACTTAAAATATTCGTGTAATGACCGAAATATGCACTTAATATTCGATTAAACGCACTTAAAAATTCGAAATACGAACTTTAAAAAATGAGTTACGTAGTTATCAAGTAATTACTAAAAAGTGTAAGTTTAAATTGGGGGAGTTGAATAATTCTACTGAGCTCGTTTACACAATATATAATGCAGATATATAATATAATACAGTTTCAAAGAAAACATGTACAATTTGAATTATCCCAGTAACTCAATATAAATTTTAAAAAAGTGTTAAAATAAAAAAATGTTTTATATGCACCAATTTATTTAAATTCAAATGGTCACACAAATTCAAAATTCTAGAAAAAGATTCGACAAAGCCATAGAAAACTATAATATAAGTNGGGGAAGAAGAAGAAATAGAGGAAAGAGAAGAAGAGGAAATTGAAAGATACCCTAGCTCTAAAAGCGTCGGGATCGAAAGGAACAAGAGTTGACCAAGGGAGGTCAGGAAAGAGAAAGGAAGGAGCTGGGGGTAGTGCTGTCCAACTGCCGACCCGCGAGTCATTACATTTTACATCAAATGTTTCATAAAACGTCGCGATATTTGAGGTGACATCTTACCAAAGAAATAAAAGAATTGTTATTCGTAATTACCCCATCATACATTACAGTACGATAACATTTTATTTTAATACCGCATATTAAAAATACTTTTTTAAAATAAAGAAGTATACTAAGTAATTTTTTCCATCCTGAAATAATTTAATTAATTCGACAAGAATCAAAACATCGCGTTGCTAATAAAAAAATATATTTATTAATTTTATTCACTGGGTAGAAATCCCATCTGTGCACAAAACCCTGTCATCTGCAGGCCCTATCGAACGAGAGTGTATAGAAAATGAAGTCGGTGCGCGCTCCGCTAAACCAATCGCAAAAAGAGTTCCTCCAAATCCACGAGACATTCACGTCCTGTACATCGAACAAAAACGTTCATTAGAAGCCTAAGAATCATCTGGAAGAGGAAGCAGCATCTGCAAGTGAAAGTCACAATCTCGCCATTCAACAACTATGGGGTATTTCATATACTCAAAGAGAAAAATTAGCATCGATTATGCTTAGAACGAATATATCTTACGATTAATTGGACTGATTGTTAAATTATCATTTTTATTAGTGTTGTAAAATTTACATAAATGTTTAAATTATATCACGCATTGAATATACGTTTTACAAATGCTTAAAACAGAATATTTTATGTGAAATCACATCTCTTAATTTGAAGACACAACACAAATATTTATGTCGATTAAGCACCAATAATCTTCGAGGTAAATAATGTTCAAGTTATTTTGTTTATTTTAACACGATTTATATTTGTACTGAATAAAAAGTATCATTACTTTGGAAACTAATAAATTATTGTACTGACTGATTAATTTGAGTCAATGAATTGAAATATTAATTAGAAATATTTGAAATTAATATCAATAATTTGAAATATTTTTGATTATCGTCCATCCCTAGAGAGAATGTTGTCCCTGTTGGCCCACGCGGAGGTGTTAGATGGAGTAGTTAGTAATAGTGAAAGTCAGTGATCCCAAGAATAGTAGGAGGTCGATAGAAGTGCGGGGTCGGATATTGTGAATGACGTGACGCAAAAAGTAAACAATGTCAACAGCACACGCTCTGAAGTTCAAAACCGGAGTTGCGACTTCTGTCTCCCTTTTGTCTAAAACAACTCAAACACTTTATTCATTGGGACCCAATTACGAAGTGAACTGAAGCACAGGCCAAAAGCGAGCGGATGTGATCTGCAATCATTCGCAAGACACGTTCGTCTCCTGGAGCAGCCCTTGCCATTCATCCGCGTGAAAACACGCGTCCAAGCAAAGCGTCAGAGACGATGTCCGCGGTAATTAAGAGAACCACCACCTGCAGGGTGTTGAGCGTGTCATCGTAAGGAGATGCTTGCGATCTCACCCTCGCCGCGTCGAGCCCCTAAGTGGCCCTTATTCCCCGGTGCAGGTCGTTACTGGCGCTGAGGACGACGAGGTACGATCACTCACAAGCAGCTAATTGCGACTGTTCTCAATTAAGCCGAGAAGAAATTCTCCCGAGGCGCACGGAAGCTTATTGTAAACATCGTGATGAAGAACTCGAGAAAGAAACAGAATGAAATGGAATACGAGATCCAGTTACGAGTTTCCAAATCAAGTTCAATTAGTACAGAGTAACCCCCACACCCGGTGGATAAGGGGTTAGCTTTCTTGTTCATTAGTCGAGTTCAATTCCCGGTGGGGTCAGGAAAAGAAACTAGCTTTTCACAAATCTTATACTTTTTTTCTTTTGTGTGTGTGTGTGTGTGTGGGGCTTTACGGCTCATGTCGACATCAAAGGTCAAAAACTTGTAGAGGTATGGAAAATGCAGTTACGGACTAGGGAGAGCCAACATGACCCTCCCCGCGTGTGGGACTCGTCGAATGATTCGACCCTACCCACTAAAAACCCTCCTGATCTACAACATACCAAAACATATCTCACAACATACATCAAATGGAGGGGAGGTTACAATGAGGGGGGCACATAACATGAGGGGGGGACAAAGAATGAGAGGAATGAGGAAAATGAAAGATACCCTAGCCCTAATGGTGTCGGGATTGAAAAGAACTAGAGGTGACCAAGGGAGGTCAGGAAAGAGAAAGGAAGGAGCATGACACAAGTAAGTGGAAGTAATGCCAGACTCAGCTCGGGGCCCCGTGTTCGCCAAACACGTACTTACTAGATGTAAATCCCCTGGGGGATGCTGTGACTACTGAAAAGCGAATTCTCCTACCACTCCGGGTATCACTAATTCTTACTGCAATTACTAACCGCTTCACGCGGATCAAGTTAATGGTGAACACAGCTAACCTGACCAACTAACAACAGCCGCTACCACACATCAAATCGCTCCACGCAGATGAGCATCGACAGCACGAGGAGACAGTTGATAAGCACATCCATTGCTACCAACGCACGAAAAGTGAAAACGATCTCTGTATACAACGCCTCCAATACGGCGGATGGAGAAAACCTTTGCGCAATATCCAGGAACTTTTACTTCAGCGGCTTGCATTCGTATTTTACTTATAACATTGGCATAAAAAATCTAAATTTTTCTTTTTTTGTGGGGCTTTAGGGCTCGTCAACGGCGCAACGTCCTTAGATTCATAAAAATGGCCCAATCAGATACTCAAAAGCGCAATATCATGATTTTTAACTTACTGAATATGTTGGAAAGTAAGAGTCATTTTATGATTGGATAGATTCAAGATTATTGACGCCAATATTTAGGGTGTAACCTTGTATTAATTTTATCACAGAAACTATTTCAAATTCGTATACAATCATTACATTTTTATTTTTATTGGTAATTTCGTATATAACCTTTGTAGAAATTTATTACCATTACCATTAATAGCACAATCATATTGCGTACCAAAAGAAACATCAGAGAATAACTTTCCACTTGGAGCCGCAAGAAAGAAGAGTCATGGAGACCGCGTAAAATGAAATAATATAGCAAACAAAGACAGGGGGGACGCCCAAAATATGTTAAAATGAACACAAGAACAAAACTACAAGGACAAATATCAAGAGTTAAAATGTTTCCTGCAAGTTAGAAAAGAATATAAAAGTTATCAATAATAGATAAAATCGACTATCGTGCTCCACCGGCACCTCAGGTGGTAGCATAGTCTCTCATCACCAAGTTATCCCGGGATCGACTCCCGATGTAGCTTTTCATATTAATCTGTTCTTATAGCTGTGAGTACTGAAAAGCAAACTTTCCTTCCTCCATCCTCCTCCTCCTAGGATCAATAACTCTATTACTAACTTCTTCTACTAACACATACAAGTGGGTCAAGTTGTTAGTAAACCAACCACTCGACTGCTAACTCCTATCGCTCCATGTAGATAAGCTTCAATATATATGTAATATTTTCTAAAGCAAAAGGGCGCAGAAATTACAACTGATCTTCCAACGCTCTCACTTAAGGTTCCCTTCCGAGTCTAAATGTGTCAAACCGATGGACAATACACACGAATCAAAAAAAGACTCATAATCCACAAAAACTGCTACAATTTATTAAAATATTAGTTGAATTACTTGAATCAAATCGCGAGACGTTGAAAGCATAATTGTAGAGAACTCGTAAAACAATCTTTCCTTTCTTTCTTTTTCGTATTTTTTTTTAAGTTACACGAACATTCCAACACTTTTTGTAGACGGGACTATCGTCGAAGAATTTAAATTTTGTAATTCCATAACGTAAAAGAAATTAATGTTCGAAAGACTTTTCACAATCAGTCATTCAAACCACAAAAAAAGTTATCCCAATAGATACACCCAAATCTGTTTCAACGATTTATTATTTACTGACGAAACTCTTAGAACTATTTCCGTGCACAATAAACATCAGTGAGCAGATCTCTTCCCAAATATTCTTATTTCGAAAATAAAAGTTTGGAAACAGTGAAAAGGAAAATGTCATGAAAACGACTAAGTTTTTGTAATATCAAACCCAATGTGTCGGATACGGAAAAGTTCTCAGCAAAAAACCGAGGCTGAGGCGATGGAGGATTTACGCTTCGGCAAAACGAGACAAGGAAGGAAGGAAGGAAGGAAGGAAGAAGAACACGAAACGTAATATTTGTTGAACGTATTGTAAGTAATCGCCACGCGTGGATCCGAAAATTTTCAAAAGACTTCCCCATTTGTCTTCCTTTTTACGTGCAAAGACGTTCAAATTCCAAACAAACTATGCGAAATAATCTTATACATTATTCACAAAGTACGATCAAAAATAACGCAAGATCATTTTTCACAACGTAAGACCAATACGTTCAAATATTGCCTCCCAGACAGCACTATTCATGTCTTTTTTTTTCCTCTCAAAGCACAAAAAAGAATATGTGTCAACGTTGTTTTAATGGACGTATGTGCGGACACTAACTCAGAAGTATATATTTATTTACAATCGAAATGCAGAATAATATTCGAAAAGTATTTTTTTGTGGGGCTTTACGGCTCGTCGACATCGAGGTCATTACAGCCCTGAAAAATTGTTCCGGTAGGGAAAATACAGTTACGCACTAAGGACAGCCAACATGACCCTCCCCGCTTGTGGGACTCGTCGAATGACTCAACCCTACCCACTAAAAACCCTCCTGAACTACAATATATCAAAACATATATCATTACATTAAAGCATTACAACGAGGAAAATGAAAGATACCCTAGTCCTCGAAACCTAGTAGCGTCGGGATCAAAAAGAACAAGAGGTGACCAAGAAGGTCAGGAAAGAGAAAGGAAGGAGCATGGCACAAGTAAGTGGAAACAATGCCAGACTCAGCTCGGGGCCCCGTGTTTGTCAAACATATACTTACAGGATGTAAGTCCCCTGGTATTTCCCAGTATTTCGAATTGCTGGACGTAGATATTGAATTGCTATCATAACGCAGAATAAATTTAAAGATATAAATAACACGCAGGTAACAGTGCAGCGGTAGATTGAAAGAAAACGTCGCAATAGGTAAAAAAATTAAATAATTTTTATTTCATAAAACTTTTCCATTTTACGGAAATTCCAATTGATTGCCACACTGTTGAGGGATACATCTATGCTGACAATGCGGTTTTGGAAGAAAAAGATTTTAGTGTGAGAGGACTTGAGAGAAATACCTCCAAAAACCTTTGATATACAAAATGTGATATCAGAAACGAAGCAAAAACAGAAATTCAAAAGCAGTATAAACACAACAAATAAACCCAATAGAAGTAAAGGTGGTAAAACAGACTGCAGAGACTGACAGTGAAGGCAGAATGCCACATGTTAGAGGGAGATAACAGCTATCACTTGGAAACTATCCTTTATGTTGAACGGACGCGGTGCCAGTTGGTGTGTGAAATTGACATCGTGGAGAACTCCAAACTTTTGTGAGGTGTGTGAAATTGATTCTTCTTCATGTGCGTATGGTTAGGTAAAATAATTTCATATTAATATCCGTAAATCAGAGATCCAAAGCCAATTCTAGTAGTATTCGTTTTGCCGAAAACAACAACAGTATACTTGTGACAGTGGCCATTTTGTTTCGGAAGAGTTGGTGTCAATGTTTTTACATCTTCATTTTTCTTTGTTTTCGTGGGAAGGGAGGAGGTTAAAACCCGCCTAGGTTAAAGGGTAATGCGCGTTGTCTATCCGTCAGGAGTCACGCATCATCCTTACACGTTCTTTCTTTCCCTTCTGACTATTACTTTGGATCGAGAAATTAAAACATAAATATTCGCATTGCGGGTTCAGGGATAACATTGAACAATGCCACCACATTGGTTCATATTTGTTGGTAGAGTTGAAATTTCTCATACCTTAAAAGGAGGAACCAACGATTTTCGTTGCGCGAGGAAAGAATTTGTAAGAGATGTTAAATGTTTACGTAGCTATAGTGATCGATACGAACTTTCTGGAAAACTATACTATACTTAAAACGAATTACTTCCTGTTCAAGAAAGTGCTAATTTATATTCTTAATATAATTCTTCCTTTCTTTATATCGTTTTCGAAACAAATATCAAAATTTAATTCCGCAGTGTAAAAAACATGTAAAATCAAATATTAAAAGACAATAATTGAGATTTGAGGCTCGTTTAATCGAAATTGCCATTGCACTAAAAGTAACGAAGGTGATAATTCTTTGTACGCTCAGAAAGAAAACGTTGTAAACGAGTGTTTAAAAGGGACAGAGAGGAACGAAATGCAAAAAAAAAAAAAAAATCTAACGACAATAACCTTCGTCTTTTGCATCATACGACCGAGGATTGACACAGATCAAGGCATCACACAAGTGGAATTGTTCGATCTGACATATAAAAGCGCAAAGAAGTCTTGAATGATGATAGATGTTTCATCATCCCCATCATACTCATTTATATCCTAACGATGTTCACTCATTCGCAGTCTCAAGCTCCGTCGTTTCCATACTTCCAGTTCTCTCTTCACGCATTCATCTCATGCTCACATTGTGTAAAAGCGGACACCCACGGAATCAGTGACGTTCCGACAACTAAGGTCGAATACGCTTATTTTTAAATACGTCGTTGGAGACAAGATAGAATATTTAAACAAAGGGAAAATAACAATAAACAAAAAACTTAAAACACTTTGGTCATATTCACAAATACGAAAGCGATAAATTAACATAAAT
The DNA here is from genome assembly GCA_002313205.1 of Laupala kohalensis. NCBI lineage: Eukaryota > Metazoa > Arthropoda > Insecta > Orthoptera > Trigonidiidae > Laupala > Laupala kohalensis. Next base: position 44,143 of record NNCF01130145.1, on the reverse strand, counting down.
ATTTAAAACGGCACATTTTTTGTAGGTCTTTTTTGTGGGGCTTTAAAGTTCGTGAAAGTCTGGGTCATTAGATGGGGCAAAATGCAGTTTCGGACCATAGAGAAGAGCCGTAGTGACTTTTCCCAGTGTGTGGGACTCGCCGAATATCTCGACCATACCCACTAAAAAAATCCACCTGTGTTCAACAAAATCTAAATACAAATATGAGAGAAAAGATAAGGGAACAGTTGCCCAACTCATTATATCAAAAATGTAAAGAAAAAAATATCTGAAAATTATAATTTTCAAACTAGTGAAAGAAAGAATAAATAGGGAAGAGGAAAGAACAAAGCGAATTCAATCCCTCCCGAGAGCTTGTGGGAAAAGCCTCGATCTACTTATAAAATTCAAAAGTTTATTAACATTAACAGTTTCATTTCCGAGAATTGTTGGTAAATCTGCAGCCAGGCCAATCGTCTCCGTATACTTGAGTATCTTCTGCAATCAGTTAGTAGGTGACGCACTGTCACAAAAAAGCAACACTCCTCAAAGACGGGTTCATCATCAAATAGTAAGAGATACCGATGAGTGAGAGGACAATGTCCTACGCGCAGGCGCGTCAGTAAGACCTCATCGCGCCTGGCTGACCAACAGGAACTGTTCCATGACTGAACAAAGGATATTTGTAGTAAACACATGGTTTAATTCGTATAGAGATAATACATTAATATATTGAGCCTTTCATATCAAATGGTGTAAAACTTTTAAACTTAAAACCGCGCAGTCTTCCTTACATTTACGATCTTTTTATCACAAGCGAATTCATATATTTTTTGTAACTTTTTTTTTCATCGCTGTATACTTTGTATCAGTAGACTTTCACATAACTTCCAAACTTGCGAATTCTCAGGAGTACATATACTTACGAAATACTTCAAGTATCTCCAAACCCTTTGTAAATATCCCTTCTTTATATTACCTTTCCATCATCAAAAATTGCGTCAGTAAAAGGATATTGTCGTGAACTTGGGTACAAGAGTAGGTTGTTGTTTTTTTTTGTGCGGTTATACGGGTCGCCGATATCGAGCTCATTAGAGCCCTAAAATATTGTACGGGCAGGGAAATGGCAGTTACGCACTAAGGAGAACCAACATGACTCTCCCGCCGATCGAAGTAAACACGAGAATTGAAAATGTGTTAAATTATGTAGAACAACATAATTAAGAGTAAAAAGAGTAGTTACTCTACCCCGTGAGTGGGACACCCCGAATATCTCGACCATACCCACTAAAAACACCTTCTGAAATCAACAAATATCTAAATAGAAAGATGAAAGAAAAGAAAACAATAAAAATACATTATATAACAAAAAAGGGAAAAACACTTATAATTACTATATTTTCTAATTACAGAAACGAACGATGAAAAGAAAGAAGACAGGAAAGATGAAAAGGGAATGCAAATTTTAAACGCTCCCGAGAACTTGTGGGAGGAGCCCCGATCTACTCATAAAATTCAATAGTTTATTAAAATTAACCGTTTCATTTCCGAGAATTGTTGGTAAATCTGCAGCCAGACCAATTTGTCTCCGTATACACGAGTATCTACTGCAATCAGTTAGTAAATGACGCACTGTCAGAGAACAGCTACACTCCTCACAAACGGGTTCATCATCAAGTAGAAGAGATACCTATGAGTGAGAGGACAATGTCCTATGCGCAGGCAGGTCAGCAAGACCTCGTCGCGCCGGGCTGGCCTACAGGAACTGCTCCATGACTTAACAGATGATTTGATAAGTCGGAGCTTATTCCTTTCAACAGCTAACCACTCATTGCTCCATTCACTCAGAATCCTTATCTTGACGAAATTTTGTAGGTCTCGTTTTGGAATCGTGGAGAAATCCACGCGATTCAGGAGGCATGCCGCCTTTGCGGAAACGTCTGCTTTCTCATTTCCACTGATACCCACGTGTCCAGGAACCCAGCAAAACATATATATAGTGAATCAGAAAAAATAAGGAAATGTGATCCGCGGTAGCACTTTGTAATTCGCAATGCTCGCAATATGGCGTAGCACTCAGCAGTGTAAACACTGCACAAGTCGCCTAGACGGTAGCCACTGCTCTCACGGGGAAATACCACGGAGCAGCCGACACCATCAGCCTGCTTCGACCCGTCGGTAAACACAGGGATACGGTCCCGGTATTTGTAGAGGATTAGCTGAAAGTATATCCTCAACATCGGAGCTGGAGTGTTCTTCTTGTCATGATGCAAAAGATCGAAAATAATCTTCGGCTTGTGCAAAGCCCAAGGGGGAGACTTACTAAAACCTTGATGTAAGACATTAGGTGTGCGTATATTTAAGGTTTCCAATATTTGTTTGGAGCGATATCCAAAAGGTTTGATTGCTCTCAGCCTGTTGTTGTAGAAACGGATGGAAGAAGAAGATGGATGAAAAACCGCGTTGTGCACCAGATTGTCAGGTAAAGTTTGCAAATGGTAAAAATGTCGTAGCATGAGGTTCTGCCGCCGGAGGGAAAGAGATGGTTCGCCACTCTCGACATACAAACTCGGAATGGGACTAGTGCGGTATGCACCCGTAACCAGTCGAATTCCGGCATGGTGGACACTATCCAACTTCTTTAAATAGCTTGCACGAGCAGAGCTATATACAACGCAGCCATAATCGAGCCGAGATCTTATGAATGCTCGATAAAACTGGTGCAGGGAGTAACGATCAGCGCCCCATTCCCTGCTACTGAGGCACTTCAATAAATTCAGAGACTGTAATGTTCTTGCTCTTAGGTCTGTTAGATGTTCAATCCAATTCAGTCTCTGATCAAAGATTAGACCTAAGAATACCTATGGGTGGAGCTAATACTAGTGACATACACGATATAGTAACAAAGAAATCGTAATTTGTGTTACCTTTGCTTACGTCATAAGAACCCCAGCAACTAACAACTCCTAATTACAGCTGACAAAGTAAACAAACGTAATAATACACATGAACCGGCTTCGCATTCTGAATTCGTGCTACTGCCTTATTATCTCCTTTCAACTGTTATGAGTTAAAGGAACTCGTGTTTATTATTTACTTAGTTAATTACTCCGTGACCGATTTGCAAAAAACGTGGGATCACAATAGCTATACAACGCACCTACCGTTGAGGAACAATACAGATTAAGAAAACAATTGTTTTTCAAAAAGAGAGGAAAATTTACCAATAAATGGCAAGGAAATGTGGTAATGGAAATGAAAATAATAATCGTTCATATGTCTCCCAGGCTTGCTCATTCTGAAGTAAAATGAATCTAACCCATGGTGAAGTGGACTGAACGGGGTGCTGGAAACATCTACCTCTCCTAGTGCCGAGACTAAATCGTTCATATGTCTCCCAGGCTTGCTCATTCTGAAGTAAAATGAATCTAACCCATGGTGAAGTGGACTGAACGGGGTGCTGGAAACATCTACCTCTCCTAGTGCCGAGACTAAATCGTTCATATGTCTCCCAGGCTTGCTCATTCTGAAGTAAAATGAATCTAACCCATGGTGAAGTGGACTGAACGGGGTGCTGGAAACATCTACCTCTCCTAGTGCCGAGACTAAATCGTTCATATGTCTCCCAGGCTTGCTCATTCTGAAGTAAAATGAATCTAACCCATGGTGAAGTGGACTGAACGGGGTGCTGGAAACATCTACCTCTCCTAGTGCCGAGACTAAATCGTTCATATGTCTCCCAGGCTTGCTCATTCTGAAGTAAAATGAATCTAACCCATGGTGAAGTGGACTGAACGGGGTGCTGGAAACATCTACCTCTCCTAGTGCCGAGACTAAGAAAGTACATGAGAGTACTAATCAACAAACATTCCAAAAGGATTTACAGTTGAAAAATCCCTGAATTTTCTCGAGCCTGGAACTGGTTTATGATAACGTAGCCGAATTTCTGTATTTGGAGCCCGGACACACTAACTAGGCTACCGTATCATGAATCTCATTACAAACTTAAGTCATTGAATTTAACGTAATATTATTTCGTCTAGGATTACAGAGTTATTCCAACGATAAAATTTTTTAGACGATTAATCGTGCGTACACCATGAATAATTTATTTACTTCTATATTTTTCCTATTTCGGATCATTTCGTTAATTCGCGTATTAGGACGTCGAAAGCATTCCACGCGAACAGTTCATTCTTTTGCGCCCCACAATCTAGTTTTAGATATAACAAAGAGAAATTCAATTCCTCTGAAATAAATTTCCTTATTCCCTGATAAATAGTGCTACATTCTCCTCTGTAATTATTTTTTTACTTACATAAACAATTCCTAATAAATCCGTTTTCGAACACACAGGATTCCTTCTGCCTTGTACCTTAAAAACCCTCCGTGGCTACGGTCTTTGTTTATGCGCTCGCTCAACACTAAGTCAACGCGAATTCAATACCCGATGGGGTCAGAAAAAATTTGTAGCTATTCACAATAATGCGAACATTCCTTCCTCTATCCAGCTCCTCCTAATATCACTGACTACTTCTACTAACCTCTCCATGTGCGCCAAGTTGTTGGTAAACTCAGCTACCCGGTCTACGCTCCAACAATAGCCCCTTCCAACCACCTCCTAACTCCTACTGCCCCATGTAGATAAACTTCAATAGCACGCTACATTTCCCATTTAAAAATACAACTAAAAAAGCCAAAAAGCAAGGCAGAACTAAACATCAAAACTTCCCCTCAACCTTCTAAAACAATACGTTTTTAGATACACGAACATTAATTGTTCAAGACTTCGCTCCTATCACATAAAGAATTCAGCAGGTCACAAGGGAAAATAGACGAGTACAGTTTTAAAAAAAGACTGCATATGTAAAATGTCAGCAAAGGAACAATTTTTTTTTTGGGGGGAGGGACTTATACGGTTCGTCGACATCGATGACATTAGAACCCTTAAAACTTGTACAGGTAGGGAAAACGCAGTTACGCACTAGGGAGAACCAACATGACTCTCCCCGCGTGTGGGACTCGCCGAATGACTCAACCACACCCACTAAAATCCCTCCTGAAATACCATAATTCCTAACATAAAAAGGCGGGGGGAAAGAACAGTTTCATAAAAAATTATAAAAACCGAAAACAAACAAGTAAATTTGAAAGAGAAAAATGTAAATTTAAAGAAAAGGGGGGGAAATTGACGAATGTTTTTAATGAATTTGAATTTTGACAAATCAACTAATTAACGTCTTAACTAATTTTTTGTCAAATATAACAATATGGTAACATTAAGGTTGAAAAAAAAATGATGACATATTACATAAAATATTATAGCGATTCCGTAGCGCGGTAAAAAGAAAGCAAAACTTTCGTGAGAAAAAAACACAACTAATAACCATATGAATATGCCAAGACGGAAAAGAAAACAAATGTTTGACAGGTGAATAACAGAAGTTGGAAATAATTATCGATGGTCGACACATTTCAATGCAAGATCAAAAATTACGTCACATTTCAAGATGATACATAAACATGCTGATAATGTTAAGAAGGTTATAAATCAACGAATTATCACAGAGAAAATTAAATCACATTGATGAATATTTTAACAAAAATTCACCTAAACAAAAGTTGAATTATTTTAACGATGACACAAATCATTATAGTGAAAATTAAATGCACATATTTTATGATTACGTATGCAGAAAATAAATAAACAAATAAATTCGCAGAAATCAGTAATACATATCTTTAAAATTAGTTTTACCGTAACTTACCAAAAAAGCAGAAACAATACATGTTATCGAATGATTTTTTTCCTTCAAAGTTTCATGAAGTTGTTATAATATATTTTTAGCCGCTGAGCATTTTATCGTCGAGAAAAAAACAATCCATACAATCTTTAAGAAAAAATTATATCTACTACCCATACAATCATAATAGGGAATATGGTAAAAAAGAGAGATTTCTTACCAGAAGGCACCAGGTTCTAGTCCTGGTCGTTCAGAATTTTTACTTGGCTGTAGACGATGCAAAAGTAATATGTGTTCCACTTTCACTGCCAACCAACCAAGAGAGAGCTCATTGCGCGCGGCTCACTCACCAAATCTTGCTCTGTTCTTGTCGTGTACTTCTTTAAATCACAAGCTGGAATTGAAGCTTAAGGGAGATCACAAGTATTCAAGAAAACGTTAACGGCGGGGAAGATGGTCATGAAGTGGTTTCTAAGTAGCGACAAGTTCGTGTTTTTTTTCTGGGGGGGGGCCTTTAGGGCTCGTCAACATCGAGGTCATTAGAGCCCATGCAAGTAGGGAAAAATGCAGTTTCGCACCATAGAGAAGCGCCGTAGTGACTCTTCCCCGTGTGTGGGACTCGCCGAATATCTCCACCATACCCACTAAAAAACCTCTCTTGAATTCAACAAATATCTAAATAGAAAGATGAAAGAAAAGAAAACAAAATAAAAATACATTATATCACAAAACGAAGGGAAAACAATTTTTTAAATATTATATTTTCGAATTACAGAAACGAACGATGAAAACGAAGAAGACGGTAAAGATGAAAAGGGAATGAAAATTTTAAACCCTCCCGAGAACTTGTGGGAGGAGCCCCGATCTATTCAATTGTTTTGTAGTAGCCTTCGTTCCGTTCGCGCTGCTCAGTAGAAGATTGCGTGTTAGGTTCAAGATATCGGTTGGGGTTCCCCTCACCCACTCCAGAACAGGATCGTGTTAATCTCCTCCCTTTGTTCGAATGAAGACGAGCAAACCGTACGGTCTGAACCTAGTCACAAAAATAACCATTCAACACGTGGAATGGAATGAACGATGTGTAGGACGTTACGTGGCGACAGTGCCTCCTTCAAAACCCAACCTTGTAACATTTTCCCTGATAAAATAGTACTCCTTTTATTTTTCTTGCTCCTTGTATCATTATCTCTTCATACCCTGACAACTTAAATACTTTGAATTTCTGGAACTAGTGAGCGGCATCCCGTACGAGGAATCCAAAGGGAAATGTCATCTTCCAAGTGGGAGAGCAATTGAAGCCCAGCTCAGCACCTTGTCTCTAATTGACAAACAACCCTCTGATTACACGGAGACTGCACCGGTGCTCACGCCACGCCGAGAGGAAATTGAAGGGCAGTTACAACTTCTATGCAAGTAATTCGGTTCTTCCAATCAACGTCGACTCGTCTTATTTTACACGAATAATTCGATAAAGTGGGTCGGTTTTAGTAGTACAGCTTTCTACCCGAATATTCATCATATACTTCAAGGTATTTTTCTCCTCCGGTGGATTAGGTGCTAGCGTCCTTGCTCGTCAAATCTATACCAAGTGGGACCAGAAAAAAATTAATGTCCCAGCTCATAAAGCTGTGACGACTCAAAAGTGAACCCTCTTTCCTCTATCCAACTCCTACTGCTCCCAGTATCACTAACTCACACTACTACTAACAACTTCTACTAAGCCCTATACGTGGACAAAGTGGATGGTAAACCCAGCTAACCCATCCGCCTACTTACTTCTAACTCGACTATCACCTCTATATCATTCCATGTAGATAACATTTAATAGCACGCTGCATTTCCCATTTGCAAATACTACAATAGCAATCATCAAACTGTCGTCCGGGTATCCAATTCAAATTTTCCCCGTGGTACGTAAGTAATGCGGGATATATTCATCAAAACATGCATGTGCGACCTATTCAAAAAGAAACAAATCAGTCTTAATTATCAAAAAATATTGAGACGCATCCCAACCACGTAGTTCTAAACGTCATTGACAAAAGCATAACAGAAGATCGTCTCCTGTATTATTTTACCTCCAGTCTCCAAGTTCCTCACGACAAAAGTTATCTCGGTAGCATTTTCGAAACTATTTTTTCTTCTTTTTTATAGTCTTGAATGAAGATGTGAAAATGAATAATGGTATACATTTAGTTCATAGGGTAGAATTTATTATCTAAAAGAAAAATATAATTCTGAGAAGTTCACCTAGGTGAATATCTTAACTACTCATAGTGTGAGTACACGTACCCACGAATGAACCACCTTCATCCGTTTATGGCTTCCTTCAGAGATAATCCTCCCGCGCTACCGCACCCGGATGACGCCTTAATGCGCATCTCGATAACGGCAGTGAATGTTGTATCGACAAAACCACGATCTCAAATGCACTTTCACCCTTTATAATACAATTCTAAATTAAAAGACAGTCAAACGAAGACAAACAAGATTAGAATTATCCAAAGACGTTCCCTGGGAAATTAAACACTGTAGAGAAGTCCGGATGATGACCGCACAGTCGTGCTCATAACCTCTATAACAAGAGAGATTTTCAGACCTGTCTCAATGAGCAGAAAGTCTCCCAAGCCAGTTCAGCCAATTATAAAATAGTCGGTTAGCTGGATTTACCAACTGGATTAGTCCACGTAAAGCGGTTAGTAAGAGTAGTTAGTAATAGTTACAGTCATTGATACTAGGAGGAGCTGGATAGAGGAAGCAAGGTTCGCTTTTGAGAAGTCACAGCTATATGAACTAGGACATTCATGTGAAAAGCTACAAATTTTCTGGCCCCATCGGGAATCGAACCCGAGATACTTAGCTAAGAGCAACGCTACAACCTGGGCCACCGCTGGGCCAATGCGAAACGAAACAGTAAAGAATTTTGACCAGTAAAGCCAATAACGAAGTCTTCCCGTGAAAGTAAAATTTATCGACATAAAATACAGAAACTATGTAAAAACTTCAATAAGTAACGAAAAAACACAGAATTAATTTTATTCGAGATTACCAGTCGAAAAAAAGATCACACGTATGGTCAAGATAGATCAAACTGCAGAAGCTGTTCTATGAACTAAGAATCTAACCACATCGTACTTTCCTTTGTGGGGTTTTATGGCTCATGTCGACATCAAAGGTCATTGGAACCCGAAAAACTTGTACAGGTAGAGAAAGTGCAGTTACGCACTAAGGAGAGCCAACATGACTCCCCCCGGGTGTAGGACTCGCCGAATGACTCAACCATACCCACTAAAATCCCTCCTGAATTACGATATATCCAAACAGAGAAAAGAGAGGAAAAAAATAAGAGCAAGACAAGATTCCGAAAAAATTACGAAACCGAAAGCAATCGCATCTGCAACAAATCAAATTAGTCCTTTCTGAGAATAAATTTACTATTAATTACGTACATATTTTTTCCGTAGACCACAAATAATTACACCGGGACAACCAATAGTTCACGGACCACAGTCTAGTGACTGCTGCCTTCAATATATTTTGCACTGTTCACTAATTAAAATGTGTCGCTTGTTTCCTTCAATCATCAATGATTTGCGATGTCACTATTCTATGGTTTAGATAGTTTCTTTTATACTGTTGTTCTTATGATACTTTTTCTTAAAAAAATAGAAGAATTGCGTAAACCGTGATTCTGAAGAGAAGTAATTTTTTTTTTTTGTGGGGCTTTAGGGCTCGTCAACAGCGAGGTCATTAGAGCCCTTAAAACTTGTACAGGTAGGGAAAATGCAGTTACGCACTAGGGAGAGCCAACATGACTCTCCCCGCGTGTGGGACTCGCCGAAAGACTCAGCCATACCCACTAAAAACCCTCCTGCATTACAACTCAAAAC